>AFQZ01000166.1:0-69434 GCA_000222935.2 Aciculosporium take MAFF-241224 | reverse complement strand
GCTATGCTTGCTAACATCCTTCCTCTCCTTTTCTTACTTTCTAACTACCTATTTTGTTCTTATTTTTGCATAATTAAATGGATTAAATAAGCTGTTTCTCTTACCTAATCTTATTTTATTATTTACCCGATTTTCTGATTTTCTGACATTACCCTTAATTGCCAATGCTCACGCATAAGAATAATCTCGCATATATTATCTTCGCAAACTGGAATAATAAGTCATTCGGATTATAAGGCAGATCCCCATGGTAAGGACGTTAGCTATGTTTTGATCTGGTCGTGTCCTATTACGGATAAACATGTAGCAAAGAGGCTGCTTAACCTAATAATGTTAGCTAAAAGGACTAAGAAACATAAGTTAAAAATTACACTACTATACGATCCCATCTTAATCTAGCCTGTTTTTGTTAGGTCCACCGTGTCCTTAGTTATGTTCTGGGCTCCTGCTGAGCGCGCACATGCACATTTTAGTGCAAAGAATGGCAATATATATACTGGTCAATGTGCTACCCTAACAACACTTACTGAGCTAATCTAAACACATTTCCATCGCAACTAACGTGGTCAATTTCGCTCCAACCGCCCAGGATGAATCCTCTGCAGCCTAGCAAAAATCATAGGTTTAATCCCTTTAAATCGCATTCCGGGTGGGACGATGTCGACATCGGCAATCTTAACGGCATGGATTGGAACAATAATAGCGATGCGTTTGGATTCTTTGCTAGCAAAGGCTTGGCTCCGCCAAAGTTGATGTCGCCTGCTGAGGTATGCCGAGAAGCCGAGGAGCGAGCCGGAAACATTATGAGGGACTTTCGCAAGCTTCAGGCCATCTTAGAGCGGCATGAAGCTGTGATCCAAAGGCGCTGGGAGAAAAAGACGAGGAGGCAGCGCGTCAAGATTCTTCTAGAGGCTTGGCCCGATATGCCGACATCGCACCGCCCTGAATTCACAGCTTTTTATAAGTATCCAAAGCGACTGCACGAAGCAGCTGGTCAGTACCGTGACTGGTTTATGTGGCCGCATATAAATCAGGAGGACTTAAGCAAACCGAAGACGCTGCCGCTGCTTCTCAATGCTTGAGGGAGGAATCATCCTTCTGTGTTTGCGGCGGCTGATGGAGACGCTATGCACCTGGGCAATGTGTCGATGGTTCTAGTGCCTATCTTCCTCAACGGATACGTCATGTTGCTCAATGGTATATCCAAGGAAGGAGAGTATGGAAAACTCTTAAGCTAGGACGATCACGAAGATGCCTTTGACTGGATGCATACCCGCAAGCAGTTCATCCCTGGAGAAGGACTTGCTATCCTGGAAGCCCAAGATCGCCTGCTAGAGTTTCTTGTATTTTGTTGTGAGCAAATACTCCATGAAATCCCACCTCGGGAGCTAATCAGCGATGCTTACGCTATTCAACCCGTGCCCGTGTTGAAAGCGAAAGAGGATGCGAGTGGCCTCATGTCCCTGGCTATTCTAGCGGAAGAGGCTCTGTACCGAGTTCCTTCCAGACTGGATTTTACTCATATCGAGTCGTTGTTAACTGCGAGAGCCGCACGCGCCGAGGAGCATGTCTGGGCACTCTGCGAAGACCTAGACTATTTTGCCGAGGAGCTATTTGAAGCGAGAGAACACCGACAAGAGGTGTTGAAGGACGTCGAGGGCAATGTACATCACACGATGAAATTCCCTCGAGAAAATATATTATGGGCGCGCATCATTGGAGGGGTGTTGGTGGGGGCGGGCCTTCAGGTCGAAATGTTCTCACAGCTTCGAGATTAAGCCCGCACGTTGAAAGCACTTTAACGGAAGTACGCAGACTAAATAACCCCTCTTGGAGATCTTCTAGACGAATATCTAGGAGCCCTTCTGCGGTTTCGCCATTATCTGCTTCAGACAGCTAAGGGTCCCCTCGACCAGTTAAAGGTGGTAGTCGTTGCTTCACCGCCATTCAGGAAATATTTTGTTCGCGAAGTGCCTGCATCTACCAGCTCGACCAGGATCGTCATTAGACAGAAACTTAACGTCAAGATGGACACGGTCATGTAATCTTTGTTCTTTTTACTCAAAACACTTTGGGAAGACAAGTATGACTTGTTTTTATTTCGCCTGCCAGTTGTGGTTGACGAGCTTCAAAGACTTGTGGAGTCGGATCAGAAGGCGCGGGATCTGGTTTCGCCGTATGTTGCCTACCTCATTAGTGAACTGTCTATTGTTGGCGAATGTTTGAGGCAGCTCCAAATGTATCAACCCTGGGCCAACGGGTTCGAGTCGGCGCTTGTTGAGCGAGAGGATGGAATTCAGCGTGACTTTGCCGAGAGCACCAGAGTTGCTGGTCTCATGTTGCAAGCCCTTCATGAGACCAATTTAACCAAAGTGTGCGAATTTGCAAACCCTTTATATAACAAGTTCGACTACCCAGTGGGAAGACGCCGAAATAAAGCAAACGTCGAGGCCCTTTGGCAGGCCGAGGCCAACCTGGACACGTTTTGGGCAAAGATGGATGCTTTACTTGACTCTTAAGTCGGAACGGCTCAGAAGGCGAATTAGCAAACACTGTTACCCAAACCTGCCAATCTTCAGCGTACACCAGAATGGGTTGAACCTGCAGGCACCAAAGAGGCACAAAGGCCGAAAACATGCCAGTCTACCCTTGACGCCCCCACAACACCCTTTTCCGCTTTGCAAATTGGTGCCGCTGGCTCGCCTTTGTCTCTCCGGAAAGAAGTTTTAGAGGCAACGACGTCCAAGTCTAAACCCAAGTCCCGTAGCACTCAACATGTTTCATCTACAAAGTCGGCCAGTGCGACGACAGTGGTTGTGCCCGAGGCGTCTGAATCAAGAGTAGAAGACGTGTTCCGGGTAGATGCGCGAACACTGAAAGTCTTTCGCATTGTGTTCTTCGATCTGTCTGTAAACACGACGCCCGGTGAAGTAGGGTAGAACGACTTCCTTCATGCTATGAGCTCAGTGGGATTTGCGGCGCGAAAACTGTACGGGTCCGTGTGGCATTTTCAGCCGACGAAGCTTGATCTCGACAGAAGTATCCAATTCCATGAGCCTCATCCCCATGGTAAAATTCCTTTTCTCATCGCGCGCCGGCATGGGCGGAGGCTATACCGAGCTTATGGGTGGGTTGGCGGTCTATTTGTGCTAAAGGACAAGACAACATAAACACATGTACACAAAAAAAGTTTATGAAATTGTGGAGGCAACGGACGCATTCTTAGCCATATATCACGTTGCTGAATACTGGGCTGTAATACTGGGCTGTAATACTGGGCTGTCTTTGTTCCGAAATCGTGTCCCTGCACTATTGTCATACGCAGGAGATGGAAGCCAAAGGGGCCAAATCCGACGCTGGTTAGCCCTTGAAACATCAACGTCGCTTGTCCCAAGAGGAGGTATGGACCGCGATTGGCTGTGGCAACTGCGCACGCAACTCTAACTATTCGTCTCGTAAATGTCAACGGCCGGAGTTGCTAATGCATTTGCACACAGCACTCGGTACGGGAATATTGGCAGGCGGTTATGAAGTTGTAAAATGCTGGTTGTAGTACTTCCTTTTCTTATAAATAACCGTAATTAAAATGTATTTTCTTACTACGTTTATTTCGACGTGATGTCTGATTTAGACTTTTGTACCTGCAATGTAGATTCGTGTAAGAAGCCACGGCATTGTATTTTGTTACAAGCTTTGAGGACTAACCACAAATGGGCTGTTATTTTCAACCTCGTGACGGCTTAATTCATTAACTAGTTAATTTCCCATGAGCTTCCCGGCCTCTAGAGCGGAATACAGGATATGAATATAATGGCTCTCTGGTCACTCCACTGTGCAGCTTCTTCTTCCATCACGAATGCAATGCTGCAGGGGCATTTTTGTGATTAGCCGCGTCAATGTTCAAAGTGGCGTTGGCGTCGGCGTTGTTGGTCAGTGTTCCTTCGTCCGCGGGGGTGGAGGTGGTTGGTGGAGATGGTGAAGATTGCAAAGATCCATCCACCCGATACATCCATCAATGAATGGATGCATCCAACACTTGACCCAGCGTTTCTCCGCATCGCGACTCCGCGTTCCCCAGCTGTCCTGAATTAGGCCTCGTTTCCACTGGTCCCTCGTTTCCACTAGTCCCCGGGTCGACGCTCAGAATAACCAGACGCCTTTTGAATTCACGCTTGGTATCGGCCCGAGGTGTCCAGCAGCGCGTGGTGACGCAGGCGGCGCAAACGAGCATTGCCTAAATCCTGCAGCGTGGTGGATACTATCCTGCTCCGAGTACCTAATTATATACTAAAATACCACTCCAAATAGCACCGCTCTTGCGAGGTTCCAGAAAAGGCTGAATCTAACACGGGGAAGCGGGGTAGATGGGAACTAGACCCGAATGGAATAAGGTGACACAGACCCTCTTAAAATATGCGCACGAATCACGACATTTGGCACGGGAAGAAAGGACTTGGACTGTTTTATTACGCACGGCCCCATCTGAAGCGACACATAAGATGATGATCCCCAAGATTTCCCCAGTTTTGGCTCGGCCTGGGCTACTATCTTCTGTCTGTACATTTCAATCCTAAGAAGCATCATCGAATGCCAGGAAAAATGTCTGCAGGAGTAATATCATCCTCCGAGAAGGGGCTGGGCCACGACGCTCACGTAGATGTGCAGCATTCCGAGGTGGTCAAAAACCAGGAGTTTATGAACGATGCTTTCGATGGCGAGAATCGGGAACATGAGCTCGGTGTTTGGGAGGCTGCCAAGAGTCACCCGTGGGCATGCTTCTGGGCATTTACCATGTGCTTTACCATTGTAAGTACAAACTTGACTTTGCTCATCGAGATACCCTGGTCCGAGCAAGCCAATCCATGGAAAAAATTCTCGCTCTCTCTGTGTGAAAAGATACAAATCTGACACAAGAATAGGTGATGGAATCGTTCGACATGTTCCTCAACGGCAACTTTGTCGCACAAGCCGCCTTCCAGAAACATTACGGCATCTACATTGAGGGCCAGGGCTACGCCATTGAAACAAAATGGCAGAGTGCCCTCTTCCAGGCCGGACAGTGCGGGGCTTTCGTTGGTGTGTTCCTCGCGGGGCCTGTCACTGACCGTCTTGGGTATCGCTGGACGACCATCTGGGCGCTGGTTCTTATGAATGCCACTATTTTCGTGTCCTTCTTTGTGAGTCCTGCCTTGATGGCATATGCGTTTTTCTCATCATCAACTAACATTATGCAATGAAGGCAGATTCACTTGGCATGCTCGTCGCGGGCCAAGCACTAGAGGGCATCCCCTGGGGCCTTTTTATCGCCAACGCGCCTGCCTACGCGAGTGAGATTGTTCCTCTCCCCCTTCGTGGCGCCTGCACGGCGACCCTGCAGATGAGTTGGTCCATTGGCGGCATTATTGTTGCGGCCGCTACTCTTGGGTACAATTCTCGCGTCGACCAGTGGGCTTGGAGAGCGCCCCTTGCTCTACAGTGGACTTTCCCCGTAGGTTTATCAAATATTATTGCAGATGTCGCCTATCATAAGCTGATTGATTGTTTTTCAGACCCCCCTTTTGATTCTTATTTTTCTTGCCCCAGAGTCCCCCTGGTGGCTTATTCGTCGTGGCCGCAAGGAAGAAGCTCTCCGCTCGATTGAACGACTTGGTACGAGTTCCAAGCAGCATGCTAACCAGGCGCTTGCGATGATGGAGCGGACTGTTGAGATTGAGGCTCAGGCGGGCGGGTCGCCTTCGCTTCTTGATCTTTTCCAGGGGATTGATCTGAGAAGGACGACGATTACCTGCTTGGTTTACGCGTCGCAGAACTTTGCGGGCAATCTGATCGCCAATCAGGCTACCTTTTTCTTTGAACGTTTGTCACCCCATGTGAAGTTGAACACTTTAAAAGGAATGAAAGAATATGACGACTGTGGAGCTAACCGTTGAATTAGAAGCTGGAATCAGTCACGACCGCGCTTTCGAGCTCAACCTCATTAATTCATGCCTGGGACTGATCGCCAACGCGTGTTCCTGGTTTCTCATGGCCTGGTTTGGCCGCCGAACCATCTACCTCTGGGGTACCATCGTCAACATCACCTTCCTCTTCATCCTCGGCATCTGCGCATCCATTCCGCAGAACTCGGCTACAAACTACGCGCAGGCTGTTCTCGGCATCCTCATCTCGTTTGTCTACTCTGGCGCTCTGGGGCCCATCTCGTACACCATTATTGCGGAGACGTCGTCGGTGCGGCTCCGCGCATTGAGCACGGGTGTTGGCCGCGCGGCTTACTACGTTGCCGAGATTCCAATGATATACCTGGCTTCGCAGCTGCTTAACCCGACGGGGTGGAACCTTGCCGGGAAGTGCGGGTATGTCTGGGGGGCGACGGCCTGCGTCTGCTGGGTCATGGCCTACTTTTTCCTTCCTGAGCTCAAGGACCGGACGTACCGTGAAAGCGATATTCTGTTCAACAGGCGGGTTCCTGCTAGGGATTTCAAGAAGACTATTATTAATGTGAGGGATAATGAGTAGGGGCGAGGCCGATGGGTTGTGACCATGGTTTTGTGTTTTAGATAAAGATGTCCATAGTTGTTTGTGTTTTGAATAAAAAATGAGAGGCAGAGCTTTTGCGTCCTGTCGTTGCCGTGAAGAGGCGAAATAGTCATATGATGAGTGATGTGAGCTTTTTTTACAGTAGGCACATTCATTATTCCTGAAATTAAGCTTCTTGTACAGTAAGCACATTTGTTGTTACTTGTACAATGCTGGTGCCCACAAGGACTTGGATGTTGGCTCTTTTGGTACTGTTTCGGAACAGTTTCGCTGCTGATGTAGCGGGCGGGAGTGGTCCATGTCTCCAGGCGTGGCAGGGGAAAAATTTATAATAAAAGGAAAAGGAAAGGAAAAGCAAAGCAAAGCAAAGCAAAGCAAAGCAAAGGAAAATAAATGAAAAGCCACACTGTAATCGCGTCTGCGTACTGAAATCAAGAATGTTGCGAGACACGACTGCAAAACATCTGTCTGGAACAGTCATATACGTCTTTTACGCGAGGAATACTTGAGAAATAACCTTGAAATCTGTCTTATTTAATGTATTGTGCTTAAAGTCAATATCTTCCGGGTATTATATATATACAGCACTGCGCATTCGCCCAAAGTCAAGACACAAAGTCCATCTTACACAGGATAAGCATGCGGCTTCACTTCCTGCTTTTTTTCAAGCTCGGCGGCATATCTCTCACGATCCAGGCCCGATACCAACTTGGTGCTATTCATGGACGGAACAAAGAGGGGAGCTTCTTCAAACAGGTACCTCATCTCCTCCAACGGCCGGTTGGCCGTTTCTGGCAGCACACACCAGAAGAAGAGGGCATTTGTCATGTTGCACACCTAGGCACGTCAGAGTGAACATCACAAAAGCTTCAGCAAACCGGTATAGCTACTCACAATGAAGAGAATATACCACCTCCAGCCAATGCCCGTCTTGTCATCTAGTGCGACAGACGTAGTCTGACCTATCATGGTGTTGAAGGCAAAGGACGCCATTGTGGCGATGGCCACCCCCTTTGACCGAGTCTTCATGTCGAAAATCTCGGCGGGGATGATCCACGATAGGGGGCCGCACGTCGCACTGAAGGAGAAGTTGTAGATCCACGTCACGACTATGAAGCCCCATCCGGCGGCACCACCCCCCGTAGTTTCCGAGTTGGGAGGGAAGCGCGCTAGGAGAACGGTTGCAACGATGAAGGTAAGGCCGTTGACAAAGTTGCCGCCGATGAGGGGCCAGCGTCGGCCGGTCTTGTCGATGAGAAGCATGCAGCAGAATTGTGCGACGAGGGCAATGACAGAGGATATCATCTGATAGCGGAGGGTTTCGTCGCCGGTGATGCCGATTTTGGCAAAGATCCTGACGGAGTAGTACTGGATGGCGCTGACGCCAGTCATTTGAACGGAGACTTGGATGGCTACGGCGAGGAAGAGCCGGCGGAAGCAGGACTTGTCGGTGAAGAGCTCGGTGTAGCTCTTGGCAGATGCGCTGTGTTCGATGGCGAGGCGCTGCTGGATTTGCTCAAACTCGGTACGCACCCATGCGTCTTGCGTGTCGCCGTGAGCGTGCAGGTTTGCGAGAGTCTGGATTCCTTCCTCGATGCGGCCGTGGTCGATGAGCCAGCGGGGGGATTCTGGGAAGAGCAGGATTAGGGCGGCAAGCGTTATGGCGGGGATAATTTGGAGGCCAAGCGGGATGCGCCACTGGCCGGAGTTGTCGTTGGGGATGCCTGTGAAACAGCCTATACATATAAAATGTTAGGACGCAAGAAAGCAAGCAAGAAAGAGGGAGAGAACAACGCACCATATCCGACTGCTGAGGCGATTAGAGCGCCAACACCGAGCATGAACTGTTGCAGAGCCGTGACTCGGCCACGGATATCCGGGTGGCACAGCTCGCCTTGGTAGACGGGGACGATCATGACGAGGAAACCAACTCTGTTCTTTCTGGTCAGCGGCTGTCGGGCAAATCTTCGTAGTAGAAGGGAATACAGAAGCACGAACCCAACTCCGGCGAGGCATCTGCCCGAATACAGATAGTTGATGTGGGCGGCCCCCGTCTGGAGACTCCCGCCCAGAATGAAGATGAGTGCTCCGAGCATGATGGTCCATTTTCGGCCGACGCGATCCCCGAGCTCACCGGCAAACATGGCGCCGAAAAAGGCGCCCCCGGTGAAGATGGACACGACGGCACCTCTGTGCTCTGTAGTTAGCATGTGCGTAAAATTTTCATGTGCATAAGACTCTTTTGTTTTTTCTTGTTTCCATCTCAGCAGAGAAATACCTTACATTTTACCCGAGTCATTTCCGAATTTGCGAAGAAAATTCGGCGAGGAAATCACCTCTGCTATCACACCCAGGTCGTAGCCGTAAAGAAGAGAGCCCAAGGAGGCAAACACGGCGACGAGGAATTGGTACCACCTTGGTGGAAGAGCCATTCTAGATAAAAAGGGGGGACCAAACCAGTTTGTTACAGGGAATCAAAAAACAGCCAAATAGAAGGAAATTTGAAATGAAGAAGAGACAAATGGGGTGCCAGTGCCAGACGCGGGTTGGGTGACCAGAGGTGATGCTTCACGTGTTCAAATACTTTACCCCAGACTCTGCTCGGGTAGATGAGACATGGCCACATGACGAGCTTATACGATTCATGCCCATTCTCCACCGTTGCATCATGATGATCATATTTTGCGGTTCCCGACGTATAGTAGTGATGGACATATGTAGTAGGTGGTGATGGCCGGTTTACTGGGGGCCCCGGAAAATCTGATAGATGACAAACTACTCATCCAGCCGCACCACACACGCGCATATGTATGTATCTATGTGCATACCGCTGGCGTCACCGCCGTAGGCGGCAGCTCGCCGCACGCGGCCCCCGGCAGGGCCGCCGAAGGGACATGGACGAACCCAAATGGTTCGTCCCGTCACGTAGAGTGGCTTGTATTTGGTTGCATTGAACCGCTCCAATCGGATGGCAGATATTACTGGTGCGGCTCTCTCGGGCTCTCGGGGCGGCTACATCTTGCAGGTGGTGGGGTCACCATTTCCGCATGACACGAGAATTTGTTTTGACCAAAAAAAGGAAAGGCTAGATTCTCCATGCCCTTCTTCATGGGGTGCCTCCCTCTTGTTCGGCTGCACATGCCGGGCCCCCCACTCCACTCAACGGAACCCAGTATATTGAAAATGTCCCTATTCAGAATCATGGGGTATGACCGTATCAGGCAAAGCTTCGCCTAATGGGCCGGAGTATCGCGAGAATAGGCAAGCATGAGAAGTTTGGCTTCGAGTGGGGTTTCTAAGTAGCCAGCAACGGCGACGGCCGCGGTGACCTCGTTGATATTGATCCGTAGCTAGAGCTACTGGTTCATCATGTCCAAATCTCTTCATCAGCATCGCGGCTTTGCTTGATATCCCCAGCAGGCAAGCAGCAGCAGCCTCTTCACTTCCGACGCTTTGCCCATGGCCCTGATGCGAATACAGTCGCGCAGCCATTGGGATCCAATTGAAGTTACGAAAGGTAAATGGGCATTGAAATTGAAGTTAGAGAGCACCCGCCGTTGTGTGGCCGCCAACACATGAAAAGGTAGCTGTCGGCTTTGGCATTCTCGTTCGTTCGTTTGTGGTTTGTTCTTCCCTGTATAGTTCTCAATTACCAATTGGAGGAGGTGCAAGAAAGGAGCTAGAGCTCAACAAATGGAGCCAGAGCTAGCGATCGAATCGCATTCTGCAGCCGGTAAGTTCCCGAGCTGGGTCTGGTCGTTTGTCGGAGTCTCGGACCAGCCTCCGTTGCCAAACACACCATCGATACCTAACGGAACAGTCAGCTACATGAAAAACAAGGCCGATGTAATGTATCTCCTTGTAGATTTACTCTTTCAAGCCTGACCGGCACCAACAATGGACAAAATGAACGAACCCTTGGTAGGACTATAAAAAGAATCCATGCTTCTTGTTCTGTTTGGGCAATAAGCTCAGTGCAAGTTCAAACTCCTTCATCTCCTTCTCAACGAACCTGCGTGTCAGGCATCGCACTCACACTCAACGAAGCCATGTTTCTCCCTTCTGTGCTTAATATTCTACTTTTTTGCTGCTTCACCTCCATTGCCCAGGGTAAGCCCATCGAAAGAAGGGCTACTGCAGACCATGAAGTCACAGTCCAGCAAATCTATAATCCTCCGTCGAATTATCGCACTCCGAGGACGCTATATGCCCGAACAATCCAACTAGAAGATGGGACTCTGCTTGCTACCTGGTTAGCTGATATTAAAATCTGTTTTCAACGTGAATATCTATTTCGTGGCAGATGACTAACACCAACAATTCATTCACAGGGAAAACTACAGCCTCGAGCCGCCAAAGGTCTACTTCCCGATTTATCGCAGCACCGACAAAGGATCAACCTGGGAACCGCACTCGACAGTGAGGGACCAAGTCAACGGATGGGGCCTCCGCTACCAGCCCTTTCTTTACGTCTTGCCCCAGGCTATTGGACAATTTCCCAAGGGGACAATTCTCCTTGCGGGCAATAGCATTCCGTCAGATCTCGGCAAGACAAAGATTGACCTGTATGCCTCGCGAGACGGCGGCAGCACATGGTCGTTTGTGTCTAGCATCGCCCATGGAGGACGTGCGTTCCCAAACAATGGCGAGACGCCCATCTGGGAATCCTTTCTCATGGTCTACAACAACAAGCTCATCTGTTACTACTCGGATCAGCGCGATCCGGCCTACGGCCAGAAACTCGTGCACCAGGTTTCATCCGACGGCCTCAGCTGGGGCCCCGTCGTCGACGACGTGGTCGGGAAGAAGTACAGCGAGCGTCCGGGCATGCCGACCATTGCGGCTCTGCCAAATGGCAAGTGGTTGATGACTTTTGAGTACGGCGGGGGGCCGAACCCTGCCAATAGCGGCTTCTTCCCCATCTATTATCGCATATCCGATAGTCCCTTGACGTTCAACTCTGCCCAGAATCAGGTCATCAATGTCAACGGCAAGGTGCCGACCTCGTCGCCGTACGTGGCGTGGTCGCCGTCGGGCGGCCGCGATGGCACCATCATTGTGAATGCGAATAGCGACAGTGGAGTGTTCATCAATACGCACCTGGGCGCGGCCAACGCGTGGGTCTATCGCGAGACCCCGGAGCCGGCGGCGTACTCTCGGCAGGTCGTGGTTATGGATGACCCCGAGTGGCTTTGTATTATTGGTGGTGGAAGGCTGAATGGGAAAAATCGGGTTACAGCCAGTGTTTTGAAGCTCTCGAACCTCCATTAGGGGACCATAAGGGGCGTCTTCGGTATGCTGTTGTATGATCGATGACGATTGTTTCCACTTTGGGGTGTATTCCGCGAGTGATGGCAAACCTTGGGAGACTAGCCGCTTGGATCATATAACGATAAGATGTGACCGTTTATTTGAGACGGTGGCTTTGTACATGGTATCATAGATTTAATGCACCTTTTTTTCTTTTTCCAACCTGCAGATTCATCTGCTCTTAAGTGTTAGGCTAGATGGGGCCTGGTAAACGTTATGATAGTAAGTAAGCTGTAGAAAAAAGTTATTGTATTATGAGAGAAAATAGCTTCAATGAAATCCGACATGTATACAGTTTACAGCTTATGAGGTAAAATTGCAGATAGCGGTATGTGCAAAGAAATTGCCTAATCACACCCTCTGTATGACTTATATCATCTCATCCCGAATTTGAGAACCTCTTGTTTGCTGCTTTCGCCTGTGAGTACAGGTGTAAATAATTCAAATGTCACGTACGTACTTCCGCCTACCTTAGCCGCTCCAATCATAGACCCCCATACCTCCTATGACTCCTGGTCCTCGGGTCTAAGGTCGCATGCAGACAGCCCAGCCTCCACTCCATTCCCCTCACTTTAGTATTGCGGGTCGGGTCGCCACAGCCGTCAGGCGTCGGATACGAACACCGGATTTGCATAACACGTGTTGCTCCCAATTCCTTTTTTCTCGAGACAAAACCAAGTTGTTTACATCACCTCCATTTGGATTTTCCTGTCAATCATCGTTGCGTCGAGCCGCGATACAAAATCGTCTCTAATATTTCTACCTTTGCCATGGCAACCTTTACCCCAGTACCCGAGGATACAAATCCTAGCATCTCGATTCACCCTCAGGCTGTCATCTCCAAGATAGACAACAACATTTATGGAGGTTTTACAGAGTTTGTCTCACCGTTTGCTTTCTGTTATTACACCAGTGCGATGCTGCCATTTTTCAGGCTGTTTTCCCTTCTCTCTCTTTACTTCTTCTCTTGTCATGTCAGGTCGTTTATCCATGCAAAACACACAGCTGACAACGGAAAAACAGACACATGGGACGCTGCATCTATGGCGGCCTCTACGACCCGGGAAACCCCCTCTCGGATGAAAATGGCTTTCGCAAGGACGTCATAGAGGCCTTCAAGGAGCTCAACTGTCCCGTTGTGAGGTATCCCGGTGGCAACTTTGTCGCGACCTACCACTGGCTTGATGGAGTCGGTCCCAAGGAGAAGCGCCCAGTAAGGTGCGTGGCGTAAGCCATAAAGCATAACTTTTTCTTTTTGAAGCTGCCAAAGAAAGGGGCTGACCCTGGGAAACAGGCCAGAGTTGGCGTGGATCGGCACAGAGAGCAATCAGTTTGGCACCGACGAGTTCATGAAGTGGTGTGAGATTGTTGGCACGCAGCCATACCTGTGTCTTAATTTTGGGACAGGCATGTGACGTTCCTTTTTTTCAAAGATCACGATTTTTTTTTCCTATTTCTATTTCTATTTCTTTTCTTTTCATTTTCTTTTTAAGAAATACTTCTTTTTAGGGAAAAAAAAAAGAGAGAGAGAAACAAAATAGACGAGAATGCTAACACTAGAGCAGGAACCCTCGATGAAGGTATACCGTACAATTGCGCACGGCATTCTATGCACCTGCTAATCACGTTCTAGAATAGCACTCGGGTGGGTGGAATATTGCAACTCAGACAGACACACCTACTATGCCAATCTTCGTCGAAAAAATGGCCGCGAGAAGCCATACAATGTCAGTCATCTGTGATTTCACGGCAATAACGCACCTTTACGCTAACTATCTCAATCCAGGTCCGGTACTGGGCCTTGGGCAACGAAGTATGGGGTCCCTGGCAAGTCGGGCAAATGACAAAGGAAGACTACGCCAAGAAAGCATACCAATGGGCCAAGGCAATCAAGTTGCTGGACCCAAGCGTTGAGCTCATTCTGTGCGGCGAGACGGGGTACAGCAGCTGGGACGCGTATGTCATCAAAGAGTGCATCAAGTTTGATCTCCACAGTCTCGGTGGGAGCACAACTGCAAGCTTGATTGACCAGCACAGCATCCACATCTACACTGCTGGGCCCGATCATTACACCAACGTCACAGGTATGTCTTATTCTGTGGGTTGATCTGATGCATTTTTTCGCCATGTGCCTGAGGAGGGAAGAGAAGCTCACCTGGGTTGGGTTAGCCCCTCGATCCGCCGAGCGTGCCATCGAAATCACAGCCGGCCTAATTGACCTCGCTCGCATCGAGAACAACGTTCCCCCGACGGTGCGCCGACAGAGGATCTGTTTCGACGAGTGGAACGTCTGGAACCCGGAAAGCGCCCCTGGAGAGCAAGGGGGTGAAGAGACGTATGCATCTGAATCTGCCCAAAGTCGTCACTGCCCAGCCCATACTCGTACTCGTACTCACAAAAAGAACCCTCCAGGTACAATCTCTCGGATGCCCTCGCTGTAGCCTCGTGGCTCAACGTCTTCGTGCGCCAGTCCAAACACGTTGGCATGGCCAACATTGCGCAGTCCGTCAATGTCATCTCGCCACTCATGACAACCAAGGATGGGATATACAAGCAGACGACTTGGTGGCCCCTCTTCCTCTTCAGCAAGTACATGCGGGGCTCGACTGTCGCCGTCAATGTCTGCTCGGGCGAGTACACGGGGGTGACGAAGCCGGCTTGGATGCGCGGTACCGTGGCTACCCCGTGGCTGGACGTGAGCGCTGCGCTGGATGATGGCGGCGTACTGAACCTTGCTGTTGTCAACATTCACGAGGATAGGGACTTTAAGACAGATTTGATTGGTATTTCTGGCGGGAAGGATGTTGAGGTGTACACTGTGAGGGGCGCAAACACGGGGGTCTGCAACACGCCGGAATCGGAAGGGGTGAGCGTTGTGGAGACGAGATGGAAGGCGCATGGTGCCTTTACTTTTCCCAAGCATTCATTTACGTTGCTTCGATGGAAGTTGTAGGTGCAATTGGCCTTAAAAAACTGTGATGGCAGATTGCTGTCCTGTGGACGCGCAGTTGAATACAGAATCAATCTATATAACCTGATGGGAATTTTCCGTGTCTTAAAGCCAAACCAACCAAGCAACCTTGATTGGTACCTGCCTAGTCTTGACTGTCCCTGGGGCAAGGTCGTGGCGCCGAGAAGTTCGGGCCGGGGCTTGCTATGGGGCGGAGGCCTTCTGGTCCGCGTGCGCCGTTATCGGTGGGGCCCTGCAGCCTGGCCCTGAGGTCACTCACTCAGTGGTCCCTTCATCCGCCAGACCCGCCGGCGGCCATTAGCGGACCGACGTAACCAGACGATTCTGCAACGCTACACCACGGCACTTGATCTTGATGTCGGCATGTTGACACTCATGTAGCACTGTCTTCCAGCCCTATGAATATATGTTCGACAAAGTTATCTTCACACAAAATACCAACATACGTGACTTGGATTGGAACTCTCCAACATCGTCTTAACTTTGTAAGGCGTCCACGCCCAAAGGCCCTCGAGCAATGTCCCTTCACACTTATCCACCGATCCTCACAAGACCACGGCTAACAAATCCAAGCACACAAGACAACTGTTCCCATCTCAACCTCTTACTCCATCAAGACCCTTTCGGAAACACTACCAAGATACCCATCAACATGGCCACCCCTCAAAACGATCACACCCGTTCTTTCCCGCACGTCCCGCCCGCCGGCGTGTGGTGTCCCGCCGTAACGTGCTTCACCCAAGACGACGAGCTAGATCTAGACGCGCAAACCAAGTACTTCTCCCATCTGGCCCGGTCCGGGCTCACCGGCCTCGTAGTCATGGGCACAAACTCCGAGGCCATGCTCCTCACACGCGAGGAACGCGCCCAGCTCCTGTCCACAGCCCGAGCAGCAGTAGGACCCGACTTCCCCATCATGGCAGGCGTCGGCGCGCATTCCACCAAACAGACGCTTGAACTGGCGCGAGATGCGGCCAGCTCCGGTGCAAATTACCTCCTCGTTCTTCCCCCAGCGTACTTCGGCAAAGCCACCACCGTCAGCACCATAAAGCGCTTCTTCGCCGAGGTCGCCGCCAAGGCCACCCTCCCCGTCGTAATCTACAACTTCCCCGGCGTCTGCAACGGCATCGACATCGACTCCGACACCATCACGGTCATGGTCAGAGAGAGCAAGCAACGCAGCGGCAACAAGGTCTCCAACATTGTCGGCGTCAAGCTAACGTGCGGCTCTGTCGGCAAAATCACCCGTCTCGCGGCGGAGCACCCCCCCGAGGAGTTTGCCATCTTCGGAGGCCAATCTGATTTTTTGATTGGGGGGCTCGCGGCAGGAAGCGCGGGGTGTATCGCTGCGTTTGCAAACGTATTCCCTAGGTTGACAGCGGAAATTTACAGACTGTACGTGGCGGGTCAGCACGATGAGGCCATGCGCTTGCAAAGAGTGGCGGCTCTGGCGGAGAGCCCTTGCAAGAGCGGGATTGCGGTGACCAAGTACGCGGCTGGGTATTATCCCGCTAGGCGGGCGGGGATTGATGACGCGGAGCGCAGGTTCCGCCCGAGGCATCCGTATCAGGAGCCGGGGGAGGAAGCGAAGAGGGCTGTTGGAAGTGTCATGAGGCGAGCGAGTGTGGTTGAGGAGAGGCTCTGGCAGACTTAAGCGACGTAGGCTTATCCTGACTTATACCAGTGCCTTTTTCGGACCTTTTTCGGGTCTTTTTCCTTGTGTTTCCACTTTTTCTTTTTATGTCCTTTCCATAGTCTCCCCTTTGAGCGTAGACTATATGAATAGGGTTGAAGAGACGTGCATTGATGTGAAAGTATGTGTCATCGTCGGCTCTTATTTCACAACCCAAGATGGCATTCTCTTTTGGAGCAATATGGTTGCTCCTATATACGGTTTATGTAAATATCTTCCGAGGCTGATCATGGAATTAACTGGCGAGCATCTGCAGTAAAAGATGTGCATAAAAAGATAAAGAGAGAGCATTAAATGCGGCAACTTGTCTTTCGATATGTTCCACTTCTTTTTAAACCCGTTGAAGTGTCCCGTATTTTTTTGGACAGATGCCAAGAACTGTTCAAGAAAATATAGAAGATATTATACTAAACGAGGCGTCACATGGTAACTTGTATGGGGTGACCGGTGGAAGGACATCTTCGACGGTCTCGCCTGCATTTGGCATCTCCCTCGATCTCACTTGTCCCGGATGCTGAAGAAGATGGCAGGCAGGGCGAACAAGAGAAGCGTCAAACAACTCCAAATTGCTTATTAATTCCCTCATAGAGAAAGTTTTTCGCCTATCCAGGTTGGCCATACCTGCCGCCCCAACTGATGAATGCCTTTGGAGAAGCCGACGTAGTTGGCTAGACGCCGACAAGAGTTGGACAATGCACTCATCTACCTAATAAATGCATGCCTGCCAAACAGCGTCGTAGAAGCCGTAGAAGATATAAATAACAGTGGGGCAGACGTACCTCTGGACGAGTTCAATCGGTCCTCTTATAATCTTTAGCGTCTCGTCCACCATTCTCACGAGTGTAGTTCTTCTATGACCCCCAGCGAAAGTGAATACAATACGGCCCAGGTTATTGTGGCACGAACGGGTCGGAAAGCCTTGAGATGTCAACCAGTGGATGACCCCAATCATCCATGTCGCGTAATTCGAGCAAGATAGTAAAGAAGAATGTTGAGGTTTGGTTCTCGTGGTATATCTGGCGCCATTGACTGCATTCTGCTGGCAGACGTAGACCAATCCGACGAGAAGAACATTGGGAGAGGAGGACGATGAATGGTTCAAAAAAGAACGATTCCCAAAGACCCACGAACTCGCTTTGCCAGTAAAGATTTTGAGTCAGGATGACGCGACTGCCGTCTTTGCGAACGATATCACGAGCGAGCGTGCAAAGAAACAGGGCGGAGACGAGGCCGCAGGGTATCAAAACAATAAAACCAATGCAGATGACGTCAGAGACGGTGAGATTGGTTTTAAATGATGTTTCCACCTAATGGAATGTGTATTATTCTTCAAGAAAAAATAAAGAGGTTATCTCTGTGTCAACCAAT
Source organism: Aciculosporium take MAFF-241224 (assembly GCA_000222935.2). Taxonomy (NCBI): domain Eukaryota; kingdom Fungi; phylum Ascomycota; class Sordariomycetes; order Hypocreales; family Clavicipitaceae; genus Aciculosporium; species Aciculosporium take. The sequence goes on along the minus strand of AFQZ01000166.1, from coordinate 51,555 downwards.
CGAATGGAAGTCGCTCACTTGAGAGGCCACCATATGTGTTACAAGAATGAGAGAGCTGTGCCCTTACCAGGCTACTAATTGACCGCTCCCATGGTAAATATGCTCCGAAACCAGGCAATGTAGTGGCATTTTCGTGTTCATGTGGTTACGTGGTGCCTTAGGCTCTCCAGAGTAAACCAGCGCAAAGTCCGAGCAGACACCCGCGGAAAATATGAAAAGGGCACGGACACCATTTTCAGCGTGGATAGACGCAAACAAACGAGCGGCTGGATGCGATATCACTCATTTCAAATGCAAAAGTATACATGACACCCAACTTGTTGAAAAGTATACCGCCGAAGCAGCCAAAAACCGTAACAGTGCCGTGAAGAGCTGTGCTTCTTCCCCGCCCGACGTCAGAGTAGAAGTCAACGCAAGCAAGATTGGTGAAAGAGAAGCATAAAGATGTCCACTTTGACACACCATTTTCTTTGCCACAGCAGCATCGGCTTTGCCGCCACCTTCCAGACTATCGACATCATTTAACTTTCCCACGGCACACGAAGCACACAGATGAAACCAATGCCGAATGGGGTCACGTATCAGGGATTACGAATGCCGCACAACCTGACCTCCTTGTGCTTCCATCCTATAGACGGTTGACTTTGGCAATCTGCGCTATCACCTCGGTGGACGAGGTATGAATGAGTTGGCACGGATGTCTCGACTCCACTGGATCCAATGTGATGTGATCATCTGTCGACCTTATCGCAGACTAGACGCTACTCAAGTCAAGCCACCGTCGCCTATGCTTGGCTTAAGTTGTGTGCTGCTCAGGCAGAGGGTGTCTTTAAGACTTGGAAAATCGCTGCAGACCGTTTACCTGTGCAGTATCGCTAATCATTAACCGCACCCTCGACCAGCATTGTGAGTATGGGACCATCAATTTTATTTAAGGTCCCGGATCATAGATGGCTGCTAAGCCGTCTTTTGAAAATCGACCATTGAAATGGGTGGTACCATATGTGAGCTGACCTCAGCTTTCTACTAGTCGGCGTTTTTTTTCTCTCCCTTAGTATAGGTTATTGTACCAGTAAAGAGTAGGGTGTCAAGTTTCATGTCGGCCCTCGGCCGTCGGGTGTCGCTGTTGCACTGCACTAAAAAGCGGACGTGGCCACACCTCGCCTCGCTGAAGAGCTGAAGAGTGCACACAAACCACCGTGACCTGAGTAACACGACCCGCCTGCGAGTCTGTAGCGCAACTGAGGTTTTCATTCCGACCTGACCTGACCTGACCTGAGGTGCAGCGGGTCCAGAAACGCGGGTCTAGTTACTATAATTAGAAAATCAGGGTTCGGGCTAGGGTTAGTATGTATTATATTTTTAAAAAATTATCTGCCTTACTTTTCATTCCCTGGACCTACTTTTTCTTATAGTTTGGGATGAGTTAAGGTTAGGGTTAGGGTCAGTATGTATTATATTTTAAGAAATTATCGGCCCCATTTTAATTCCCTGGGCCCACCTTTTCAGACCCGCTGCCCCTCGGGTCAGGTCAGCTAAGAGAGGTCTGTGTCCGCAGTGATGTATTCCCCCGACCCCGTTTCCAGTAATGAACGACACGCGGAGGTCATGAGGTCTGTTGGGAGCACAGGGTACGATTATGCTGCAGCACAAAAGGGGGGGGTAACAAGTCTTCAATAATCTTTGATGTCTATTAAAGGGAAAAGAGGGGGACGATGCAGAAGTTGTGGTGTTGTGGCCACAGTACTGCCCTAGGTCACATGACAAAGTGATCCAGCTAATCAGGGCACGCGCATCATGCGTATGACCCACAATTCCCGGTCACTATTGTGTATCCCTTCCATCATCCAGACGAGCGATTCCAACAAGGTCAGTAAAAAAAAATTCTTACAAATTTAGGTACTTTATATGTTAGGTCCCTCCAAAACCTCGCACAACATGGGGATGAATGGGATGAATCCGTCAGGGAGCAGTCTTGTGATGCAGAATGGAGCAGCCACCCCCGCCCTTGTCAAATGCGGAGAAACGGGAGCTGTCAGATACATTAGGTACCTATCTATGTACATACCTACATAAAGCTCATTCAGGACGAAGACGACCCCAGCACTGCCTAAAAAAAAACCATTTTCAACCGCCAGTTCTCTCTTCCATCTATCTCGGGTTGCGATAGACAAATATGACCAGACGTCAAGCCAATCCATTGCACAACCCGCTGCATTACGCAGCGCAGCAGCCGCGAGCAGGCCCGCCCGTGAGCGCTGCTGCTGCGGAACGAAGTCTTCCGAGCTATGATTACGGTAAAGCTTTGTCCTAGCCCTTTCAACCCCCAAGCCAAAATCCTCTTCTTTTCGACTGACTGAATTTTGTTGCCAACATGAAAAGTCATCATTGGAGCCGGCGCCGCGGGGTCGGTACTCGCAAATCAGTTGTCCGAGGATGAAGACGTGTCTGTTCTTATGCTCGAGGCCGGAGGTGACAATACCAAGGTGCTCGAGACCAAGGTTCCACTTATGTTCCCGAAGCTCTTTCACTCCAAGCACGACTGGGACTATTACACCGTGGAGCAAAGCGCCGTCGCATCACGCCGGATGTACTGGCCGCGGGGACGAATTATTGGTGGATCCTCGTCCATGAATGCCATGATGTATCATCATTGCTCAGCTTCTGACTTCGACGAGTGGGTATCCAAACACGGATGCACCAACTGGAGTTACGACGACCTCGCTCCCCATTTCAGATCCATGGAAAGATTCACCCCCAACTCGGCTCGCCCTGCCATCGACCTGACAAAGAGGGGTGATGGCGGATCATGGCACACGGGCTATTCCTGGTTGTCGAAAATCATCGAGGATGGCTTCCTCCCCGCCTGCCACGATGTTGGCATCCCCTTGAATAGCGATATTAACACCAGAGAGGGTCCGCTTGGCGTCACCCGCTTCCAGACCTTCATTGACAGCAAAGGGCAGCGTTCGTCTCCCGCCACTGCCTTTCTAACACCCGACGTCTTGCGACGCCCCAACCTGTACGTAGCCTGTGGCGCGCAAGTGACCAGAATATTGTTTGACCGAATCCATGCGAGTCAACCGACTGCCCTTGGGGTCGAGTTCCAGGTCTCAAAGGGCGGTGAGCGTTTCCAGGTACATGCCAAAAGAGAAGTGATTCTCGCCGCCGGAGCAGTGAACACGCCCCAGACCCTCATGCTAAGTGGCATCGGTCCGGAAGAGCACCTGAAGCAGCACGGCATCAGTATCGTTAATGCCAATGAGAACGTTGGCCAGCATCTGAAGGATCATCTTTCCGGCACCGGGATTTTGTGCAAGGCAAAAGATGGCACCACCCTCGACTACCTCTCCAACGATGCGAAAGCTCTCCCTGCATTGGCCCAGTGGCTTTTGTTCGGGAGTGGCCCCTTGACCAGCAATGCCGCCGAGGCTGCAGCGTTCGTGAGAACATTTGAGCATCAGTTTTCCGGCTCCGACGCAATTCCAATGGACGACACTTCTGGCAAGAACGCACCGGATGTCGAAATAATCGTCACGCCGCTTGCCTATATTCATCATGGTGAGGAGTTACCAATTGAAGGTGCCAATGTCATGACCATCGTCCCGGTCGGCCTTCGACCACGAAGCACCGGAACAGTCACCCTCAGGGGCTCGGATCCATTCGAACACCGTGAGTTGAATCACAGCCAAAGACGTTGAGACTCTTTTTACTTACCTTTGTTTAGCCAACATTGATCCCAAGTACCTCACCGACGAGCACGGCAATGACAGAAAAGTGCTGATAGCAGGACTGCGCCTTTGTCTCAAAATCATGCGTAGTCCAGCCCTCAAGAAGTATCTTGATCCTGTTCCCGAGAACGACGACCCGACATCGTATTGGTGGCCATATTCCTGCAGTGACATTGACGCAGTGACTGATGAGCAATTGGGCAAATTTCTTGTCGAGAAAGCCTTTACCCTGTACCACCCCGTGGGAACAGCTCGAATGGGACCATCACCGTCCAACAGCGTCGTCGATTTAGATTGCAGGGTGCACGGGGTGGCTGGTCTGCGAGTCGTCGATGCCAGCATCTTCCCAGAGCAGATCAGTGGTCATCCAACTGCCCCCATCGCGGCAATTGCGAAGAGAGTAAGCCAACTCATAAGAACTGGCCGCGTCAGTTGCTAGGAGGCGCTGCGAGTCGGCGATGCTTCTGCAGTGCACCATTTGCAAAGAACTGGGAAATGGCGGTGAAGTTGGGGCTGGGAAAGAGGGGTCACAACCTACCTTAGTTCCGTTCAAGCGGGTCAGGTCGATATGGTCTGGAATAAAAAAAAAAAAAAAAAAAAAGAGACAAAAAAAAACCTAGTGTCATTGGAAGGTTGAAATGAATACGTGTTTGGAGAATTGCTTTGAAATTATACCTGTTGGTAACGCTCAGGTTACAAGTATGCTGCAGCACAAATGTAGGGGGGGGGTTCAATAATCAATTCATCTATGTATGTAAGAGGGGAAGAAGCAGGCTACGATGCGGAGGTGTGGTGTTGTGGCCACGTTACAGCCCCAGGTCACATGACCTGTGATCCAGCCAATCAGGGTGCGTGCATTCTGCGTGCGACCCACAATTCCTGGTTAATGCGGCGTATTCCTTCTATTATCTATACGAGCGATTCCGACACTCGCAAATTCTCTCTTTATTGAAGAAGAAGAGGAATCGCTCCGAAAAAATGCATAAAACGCCCCAAATAATCAGATATCAACAAACAAGTAGCAAAGCGAAAAACATCCTTCAAATGAATGACTTTTGTTGGTCCAGGCCGAATGGTTATGGGGGCAAAGAGTGTTGTGGGGGGGGGGGGCCAAAGGGTGTAATTCCCGCGTTCAATCCTACCAAATTGGGCGCTTATAATCGCGTTCGAATTCATCGAATTTGAACTCTTTATCGGGCGCTTAATTTGTTGTTGAATTTGGTAGGGAATTAGGACTTTTCTATTCTTCGGCGGCTCCGGCGGCGGCTCTCGCGGCAACCCTCGCGACAGGTCTTTTGCGTAGAGGTTAACCGCAAGCTGAAAGTCCTTCAGTGGCTTCGGCGGCGGCTCTTGCGGTAACTCTCGCGATAGGTCTTTTACGTAGAGGTCAACCGCAAGCTGAAAGTCGGCCTTTTGATTCTTGGCAAGAAAAGCCTCTGCCTGAGGGTGTTTCCGGGGTCTTCCACGTCCTCTTTGTAGCGGGGTTATTGCTTCGTCAGTCGGAGTCGTGAGGTTAGGGGAATTCTCGTGATTTTCATCTTGAGCCGGGGGATTCTCGTGAATTTTATCAAGTTCGGCATCTTCTTGCCCTTGGCTGTTTAGGCCGTGGCCTCGCATTCCGTGATAAAGTTCAGGAGGAGTCTTGTGAATAATTTCGCTAATCTCGACATCTTCTTGCTCTTGGTTGTTTGGGCCGTGGCCTCGCCCTCCTTGGGAAGTCGAGGATATTCCCGTAGCTTCGTTATCTTAAGCCGGGTCTTCCCTATGACAAAGTCTCTCAAGAGTATTGAGGGGGCCGTGGCCTTGCCCTCCTTGGGAAATTGAGGTCATTCCCGTAGCTTTATCATCTCGAGCCGGGTCTTCCTTATAACAAAGTCTCTCAAGAGTATTAAGGGCTTTTCGATCGCTGTCAGAAATTATTCCAGTCGGGTTTTGTGGTTTTAAGATATTAACGAGGTCTTCAGAGGCATTTAATCTTAATCCTCTGGCTGTCTTGACACCGTTGTCATCGAGGTAATCGCGAAGGGTATACCTAAGGTTGGTGTTGCTTTTGTTAAACGCATCCTTAGTCCAATTCTTATAATCTCGTTAGAAGTCGACGAGGAGATCACGACCTGTTCCTTCGTCAAGAATATAGTAGTTGATCGTATATACAATACGGTCATTGATCTGTTGTTCAGTAGCTGTATTGATATCAATATTATCAACTAACTTGGTCTAATTCTAGGATAGAATTAAATAGTGCTTGTAAAGTTTTCGGGGAAGAGTGCTCTTTAGAAGTTCTCTTCTGTGGATATCTTTTTAGAGTTATTCATTGAAATTATCCATTTTTCCTTGGCTTAAAGACATTTTAGTGTTTTGGGCTTCGTGTTTAGTACTGATTAAAGCGGTTAGCGTTGGTTCTCCGTGAATAACGGTGAAGATCTGGTTTTAATTGTGGACGAGTAACAGTCGACAATGAGGGAGAAGATCCACAAGAGTTAAGTCTTCTTATAATCGTGGACAAGTAGCAAAAGTCAATGATTGAAGAAATAATCCTTTGGTTAGCACAACATCAGAATTTCTCGCAGTTACGTGAGTAAAAGCGTTCGGACAAGTCTCTTCTGTGTATAACCTAACGAATCTGTGGTTATTAGCAACCACTGATCAGTGTTGGTAACGCTCAGGTTACAAGTATGCTGCAGCATAAATGTAGGGGGGGGGGTTCAATAATTAATTCATCTATGTATGTAAGAGGGGAAGAAGCAGGCTACGATGCGGAGGTGTGGTGTTGTGGCCACGTTACAGCCCCAGGTCATATGACCTGTGATCCAGCCAATCAAGGTGCGTGCATTCTGCGTGCGACCCACAATTCCTGGTCAATGCGGCGTATTCCTTCCATCATCCATACGAGCGATTCCGACAATACCCGTAAACTCACAAGCATGAATCGGGCTATATGAGGAAGCGAGCTGTCTTTCTGCCTCAAAATAATTTGAACCAAGATGATAACACCCATGTATGTATAGTACATATAATAGCTACTACCTACCTACTTCGTGAAAGACGTGGCTTACGTTTGTCGTTACAGGAGAAAGGGAACTTTTTCGAGCCCAAATGTGAACAAATAGATGACGCAAGTAAATCAACGACAAAAAGGGGAAACAACACCAATAGAGCCAACATTACCACATTTTTGGCCAATCTTTACACATGCCGAGAAATGTGCGGCAGAATTTACCGTATTCTACAATGAGGTTCGTATGATGCCATGAGCCCATGGCAATGTGGGCAAGTCTTGCGTCTGGATGGTTCCATGACTTTTCACCCATTCTGCTTCGGCTGCCGCGAATTGGACTTGACATGACGTGTATTAGCAAAGGCCGTGAAAGTGATTGGCAGCAATCGCGGCAGGGCCCAACTCACCTGAATCCGGTGATGGGAAGAATCAAGACATCGCCAGCCAGTTTCGTCTTCCCGTCATCTTTTAAACCCGTTACAGCATTCCACCTCAAACCTACATGCTCTTCCAGCCATTTACTAGTCGCCTCTGTAACTGCGGCCGGTCCAGTTCGTGTAAGTGGGTCGTAGTGTAAGTGGGATACAATCCCGCTTGTGGGCTGTAAAGCCGCATCCTTGGCTTCCGCTGCTTTCTGGACAAGGCGGTCCATGAAGTGCTGTAGTATGGGATGCATTGGAGCGGATGCAAATGCCCAGTTGGTCAGTTGAACGGCAAATGTATAACCGTAACGCCAATGCGTGTCGGTTTTCGGATCCGTATCACATTCAATACCCCAGATCGCACTGACCGGACGAGTTCCCCCAGACACCTGCTGTAGCCGTTTCACTGCTGCCAGATCCAAGCCGTAGCTCTTTCCAGTTAAGTCATCCGTCCATTCAGAAATGTCGGATGGTTGAATCCAAGTGGAAGGGTGTCGAAGAGGTTTTGTATCAATATCACCGTACTGTGCGCGGTCAGCAACCAGCGAGACAAGCATACGAGCGGGTGGCAACACTCACTATTCCTCCAAACCATTTGCAAACAATAATTCGAAATATGTCAACCTGCTCCACTGGAGAAAACACATTTGCGAAATCGCTTGCGAAAGCCTTCTCATACTTTTGTACCAGAGCCGAAACGCCTTCGTCATCCCAAAGAAAATAAGCCATAGGGCTGAGCCCTGGGGGAGGAGCCATGGAATTATTGAGCCATTTCTCCACGTATGCTACAATGCTTTCCTTCGTTCCGTCCAGCCGGGCCGTGTTCCATTTTTGATGGACGAGTAGAGGAATATTGGACAAAGGAATGTTGCGCTCGGGACGAGACCGTGCGAGGCTCGAAGCCAACTTGACTGCTTCGACGATAGTGGTAGGGTATATTTGGTCTTTGTCTAGCCATTCCGCAGGGATAAACCAGGCTGAGAGCGTAATGCGTTAGTCAAACACAGTCATTCTCGCATAACGATATATGCGCAGGAAAAAAAAGTAATAATTGGACCCGGTCCTTACCGCCCCCTTGTCCTTTGAAACGGTGAATATGTTTGTACACAAGTGGAAATTTCGCACGCAATTGTTGTTCATCGACGACGCGTTGAGGGGCTGGCTGGTGGATTAGTAGAAACCATGTAATAAAGGAGAAAAAAATGAGGGTGGATAAAAGCAAAAGGCGGAGTGGGAAGCGCAGCGTTCGTCGGAGTACCATTATTCCAAGTTCGGCCCCGGTCAGGAGCGAAAATGGTCAAGTAAGAGGAACGAGAATAGAGTCTGATTGACCAGAACAACAATTGAAAATGCTTTGCCTGCTATGGTCAGCAAGAACCGGGTTGCTACGCGGGAAGCTACCAGACATGTCTCGGGAAACGGAAATGGCGAGTCGCCTAACCAGATACTTTAAGAAGAAAAGTTCTGTTACATGTGTTGTTTTGCAGTCTGGTCGTATCCCCTATTATGCGGGAGGGTTGTTAGGCGAGCGCACTTGGTACTGGACCAATCAGAACGGGGCACGGCGAGATTACTGGATGCTTCATTTTGGTTCTCCATAAAATGTGCATCCGCATTGACATTTCATTCTCATTCATGCTATTGTGCCAAACATTTAACAATATCTTCAAAGCCAGCCTTCTTGGAAATTCTGCCACTGCTTCTCCGCGCGGAAGCCATCAGGACGTCCGGCACTTCTCAGCCTTGTGGCCTAGCAAGCCACTTTTCGTAGTGTAACCTGCTCCACAGAGGCGGGCATGTCACCAAATGCATCCATGGTCTGTTGAGGTTTAAATAGGTCACGTGGAAAGATGGGTCTAAATGCGAGATAAATTAGAGGGTCGATAAGTCAATTAGCTTAGCTTCAACAACAACCAAATTAACCCACAATAACCTCGTTTCTATGAAGTCACTTTTCAGGTCCTGCGAACGCTTTGTCGATCGCCTTGGGGATCAGCACTGGGTGTGATATGCTCAAGATGACGATAACCTGCTGGTCAAAGCGCAAACCCTGGCTTTTGGTATCCTCACTACAGCTCCCCCTTTTCTTCGTCTGTCGTCCTGTTATCGATGCGATTTCGCATCAATGCTTTGAAGAATGTCTCGTCGAAAACCCTTTCTATGCCATGGGCCGCCCTGAGCTGTTCGCAAAATATCAACCGATGGCTATCACTCGTGTTGACGCAAGCGCTCATTTCATGATGCTCGGCCGCGTCGCGGCGCAAGTTCAGCCATCAGTCAAACGCGGAAGTGAATTAAGACTCGCATATTGGATACATGGGCCCATAAAATAGAAGAGTGTGTACATTTCGAGAACACTGACAGAGTTGCATCTCGCCAGACTTGGAGGACATGTCGCATTTTTCTTGTGGCAGCCCCGCGCCATTTCGCTGGAAGACGACCTTGCTTCGTGCGGATGATTCGTCTGTACATGCAAATGCATGTTGACTGGACAATAATCAACGACGGGCGCGGCTTCCAAACTGAGGCGCCAAGCTTCAAGGTCATGTCGGGCTCATCTTGAGAATACTTGCCAGCTACTTTTCGTATGTTTACGTGGATACAGACTGTTTGCGGTTAGAGCTGAACATCAGTCTGGCGTTCCTCGTTGGACCAGAATCATCAGTCACCGGACGCTTTTGCGTGAACTTGATTTTCCGCCACCACAAATTCCGATTTGCATGCATGAGCATAGCATCTGTTCATTGTCCCATTTGATTCTGCAAACACTTGATTGGTGCGCTGCTTGAGGAGTTGAGTGTCCTCGTACAGCGGCCACAGCGCGTGGCAATGTTGCAGCATGAACGATTACTTTTTCCGCTGATACGGTCAGTCAAGCTTCTTGCTACTATTCGACTCGATCGCTAGGCCATGTTCACTATCTATTCTTCCAGCCGAAACAGGCGATTTTGCAAATTCGACCAATGCTTCCCGGCTACTTTCCAGTGACCATCCGTTGGAACGTGACCCTGTCCTTCTCTCACCATAATGTTGGAACCTGGAAATGAGTATAAGGATCAGGATGGCATGCTAGGCCTTTTCAGTAGCCCACTCATTGACGTCTCCAGTGGCCGACATGATACCACACAGGGACAAGACAACATAGACTGGGCCAGGGCTGCTCGCGAGACAACCTACCCTAGTTTCAGAAAAGTAGGTGTCGTATGCCCTCATACACATAGAATACCAACCCCAATACTGTCTTCCAAGGCAGAATTCAGTACAAAAACCTTACACTTCTTGAAATATTTACGATCTTTTCTTCTCAGTCACTTATGTTGTGTTCTCTGACACTTTGCAAGTCACCGACATGGCCAAGTTCAAAGCCTCTGTCGGATATTTCTGGTTTGTGAAAAAAAATTCTTACTCTTTGGGACGGATTAGAGTCGCCCAATAATGAACCATATGCGTCATCAAGTAACTAATCGCAGAGGTCTACAAGCTTGCTATGGCTGACTTGGTTCAAAGTGGCCTTGTTCGACATGAGATACGTTACAGATTGTATTTTCGGTAAGCACCCGCTGTCGAGGGTTCCAGCATTTACAACTAGAAACAAAACATTCCCTTAACAAAATTGAATAATTTCTCCCAAAAGCCCGGTTCACGCGTGCCATTCAGCTCGGTGTCCTAGTCGGCTTCGTGGTAGTTGCGCCCAAGTTCAGTCCGTCCGACGCCTCAAAGCAAGACCATATCACTATGAGAAATATGTGTAAGTGGCTTCGCTGGAAAAATTACATGTTACACTGCATTTTGGAAATGGACAAAAAGGATTGCTAAGAAAAGCAAAAACATCAACACAGCACCCATCCTCTTCTTCTCCAGAGCATGTCTGGCCGTCGAGTACGCTTCGACATCATGGCACGTCAGAAAATACAACAAGGTTATACTGCCATTATGCCTACAAATCGGTCTGCACATCATTGCGGCATCCGTTTTTCTGGGTGTGAGCTTTGCTTTTCGACAAGAGGCGCGGAGTCGCGTCTATATGACTTGGTACTTTATTTCTGGATCGGAGGCCATTGCCAGCATTCTCGTGTCCAACCTCCATCCGGTGGCTAGCCTGACAGAAACCCACATCATGAAGAGGATGACACCCTTGACCGTCATGATTATGGACGAAGGCCTGGAACATGTAGCAAAAGAGGTTGTTACAATCGTCAGAAATCCTAGTGCCTGGGGTATGTGCCATCATTCCAGAGTCCATACGTTTTCATGGACTTAACAAAGAAAACAATTCAGAAAGACTAACATCAAGGTATTAAAGACGGGACAACGATCGACCTTCTAATGTCTGCTGTAGCAACAATCTACGTTGTTTTCTTGGTGTATTTCGATTGGCTGGGATCTCATTCATCACTACACCTTTCGCCACTCCGCCAGCAACTCTGGACCTGTCTGCCTCTGCCATTCCACGTCGCTCTCGTTCTATTCATGCAAGGATTCACGCAATACCTCATCTAGTCCAAGATAATGAGCCAAGTAAAGCGCCTCAACACCATTGCAGATTCGAGCGATGATGTGCGAGGAGCCACCAGTGCGAGCGTTGGACATTCTCTCAACGCTTCTAGCCAATAATTCTTCAAGAATCACCCCCTAAAATACTGACAACGCAAGAAACATTTAATGACGCCCTGTAAAACATCACCGCACTTCCCGACCACGTGTGGCTGTTCTTCGCAGATGGATGGCAGGCACTTGACCTAAATGCGATACCACCCAACATGCAGCAACCTGTCACAACCGTCGTGAGTGCTGTCACCACGTTGGTTGTGTCAATGATGAACGCCCTCTTTGCCGCGTTCGGCATAACCATCGACGACGACATATCTGAGCATGATCCCAGCGCAGCTAAGAGCGTCAAGGACGGAGGATACCAACTGTTGGTGCATGATAAGACGTGGAACCGCTATGCTTTGGCGGTGAGTCGTTCACTTACACCTCGCCTCCTATGGTTTTCTCCCCTCCTTTTTTTTTGAATGGGAGAACCTGCTGAATGACAAACAATTATATAAAAAAATATCATTAGTTCGCGTACGGGTACATTTCCGCCGGCTGCACAATGCTTCTGATAAGCCTCCTCACTCTCATCTCTCCAGCATCCTCTCTCACCGCGTGGCCAATGGCGCGTCTGGTCATCATGTCCTTATTAGCCATTGGCACCGCGCTAATCTCGGTCATGTGGCTCAACGAAGATGGCCTCATGCACTTCTTATTCTCACCTGGGGGTCATGCCCACCATCACGCTGGTGTGGATCATCATTCTCGTGTTAACTCACATCGATGGCAAACACGTGGTCCATGGCAGAAACTGCCTTAAGTGGTGGCCGACGAGAGCTGCGGCTAAGAAGCAACTACGAGTAGGCGCTTTGCGACGGAACAGTTTAAGCAAGAACATGGTAGATGTGAGGCTCAAGAGGTGCAAGGGTGTCAGCGAACCCCTCTGACTCGGCCTGATGCAGTAACAAATTGCATCAACATAGGCCGCTCTCGATGGTCCAATTTTCTTTCTTCAACGAATACAAACATATGTGGTCCTTCGAGTGGTTTTGCGGTTGTATCATCCATAAGTTCTTTACCCGAAAACAAGTTGTGCATTACGTGCCACCCCGGCGGTCCCGACAGGAAAGGACCGTGTGCATCAAAGCCAAAAACCATCTAATGAAATCGAAGGACTTCCTCATGAATAAATTCGACGTTATCCAAAGTTTTCACACTTTGTTGTAAGGAATCTGATGATTTAGGTGTTTGGGAGTAGCCATCACCAGTCGGGGAGAAGCACAGAAGCGCATCGATATTCTTTTTGAGACCTGTCTATTTGTTCCCTCCGCCCCTGAAGAATTGACTCGATGTGAGCGAGGTTAATAGGTTAAATTGATTGTTGTTGTAGCTAAGCTAAAATGAATCATCGTCTCCTCAATTTATCTCATGTTCTATCCTATTCTTTCACGTTATCTGTTTCTTTCCTCAACACCCCACGGACACTCCTGACTTTCGTGGTTTTCGAAATTGAATTGTAGCACAATTGTGGCAAATGTAATATAATGTCGATCAATATCAATAATGAACCATGAATATCACCAATGGGCATGGCTGTTTTTGGCCCTTATAATGAGCGTGGCAATGGAAGGCGGCTACAGTCGTAAAATTCACGTCACGCACTTTGGAATCCGCCAATGCCATACGAGTGAGTGGCTGTAAACATTTGCGCACCACACGCAACTCGTGTGAAATCTCTTTGTTGCTTCCAAGTACTTTGATGATGTGATTGATTAATGTCTCTTCAAGGACTCTGAATTAGTCCCTTATCGCTGAGATAATTCCATGCTTTTGACAGCATTTGACCTACTTCTAAAACAATTCTGTAGCCTCTAGTTCTAATACGTGCCTTTACTATATGACCCATGATTTAATTATATGCAGCAAAATATGAGATATCAAGAAATAAAACCTCTCCTCAAATGCCAGCGCATTCAATCTTTGCGTCTCGGGAACATGAACTCAACAGCCGAGATTACGGGATGGACCGTCACTGTGTACCACCAAGAAAATACCGGTCCAGAGGCACTTCACCGCTAATTGTGGCAATGACTCGAGACGGGAGCCTCCATCTCATCCCGATGACGATGGCCACCACTTGGCAGCAACCCCGCTGGCGCCGCCTACAATGCTTCGAGACGCCGCGTATGTCGCATGGACAGTATTGACAATAGCTCTCCTGACATGATAAAAGGCACCGACGAGGGCCCCGCCGGGCACTGCCACGCATTTCGCAACGGATCCAAGCGCCCATGACAAGTCGGAAGCTGCCTCGTTGAGGGCCCATCTCAAAGGAAATGATTTTCGACGAGGTGGTGGACGGACGTCGAGTTGCGAGCCTGGGAAATAACCTGGACCCCTTTTCTTCCCCTGGATATCCTGCATTGTGAGCTTGTGATCTTCGTGGCCTCTGACTTTGACGCTCTCTCTGGTGAGTTTCAGTCGCAAGACGGTTCTTTCTTCATGAGACATTCCCTTCCACCACCTCTGTACCACGTCAAACATGTATTTTTGTATTTCCGTCTTCTTTCTGGGAAAAGAAGGGTGGTGTAGTATGGTTAGAATGTTGCAGATAGTCTCCTCTGCGGATCTATCTGGGTCGTCCCAGCATTTGACAACCTGCTGCGTTGTCCAATTCGTTGTCACTGTCGCAACGAGACCCGCTGGTGGGTTTAAGACGTTGCTGAAATGATCCTTGGACAAGTCGGAATGGCTGGGATCCGATGCTGTCGATCCGTCCTCATATATGGTAGCTGAATCGGACTGCGCTGCCTCTTCATCAACCCGAACTTTGGCAGCCCTCAGTGCGTTCCGTAATTCCTTGATGGACGACTCTATGATGAGACCTAGGAACTCAAACACAAAGCGGTTTGTGGTCTCTCCGAGCTGCGTCTCTTTAGTATCTTGCTCCGGACCGCCACTGGTGTATAATTCTTCTGTCAGCCACTTCTTCATTCTGTCGTGAATGAAAAATATTGGTTCAACCGCCTTCCAGAGGAGATTGGCATCGATTCCTCCATCAACGGACTCCACTCCATCGGCACCTGGCTCTGGCGACGGGGGCGCACTATCCTTGGCCTTTTGAAATATTATTTGAACGGTCTCGAGCTGCTCCAGCAGCGCAGTGTTTTCCGATGAGAAATTTTGGACAGCCGCGATGGCCGCTTTAATCGCCTGAAACAATTGGTCAAATGCCATAGTCCCGTAGCCAAGTTTACTCTCCAAATCACCAAGTGTCCCTTTTGACTGCAATATGGCCATATCATCAGCCTCACCCAAGAGACTGTGAAAGATGTCCAGCATACCAAACGTGCCCGTAACCAGGGGTGGAACTTCACGCCTTCTCCTAAAATGCGATGGGAGTCTGACTCTGCACTTCTCGCCAACGTAGGCAAATATTTCCTTCTCCCCCATCTGCAGCAAACAGAGCTCAATAAAGTTGCTGTGCGCAGAAAAGTCCTCGAGTGTGTGGAGAGCGGCGCCCAAGTGGATGAAGGATTCCTTCTGAGCGGCGTGGTCCCCACAGCGGCCACGTCTTCCAAGTTCGATACAGTGCTCCAACTGACGCCGGATATAATCCGCCGACGTATCCCAGCCATTTGAAGAGTTGGCGATATAGTTCTTCATACCAGTCTTGGGGTCAAATTCAAGTTCCCTGGGATCAACAGGACCTCGCAGACGGCTGTCAACATCCTTGGCGTTTTCATCGTACCCCCTCGGGTTGTCGATATGTTCCACGTGGGTATAGCATCCCAGTCGCTCCCTCGTCACCTCGAATTCGTCCGTCGCGAAGCCAAATTCCAGCATGGCCAGGACGGATACAATGGCTCGAAGAACCGGCTCGGGGACGTTTTCCAGACATGTCGTGTCTATTACCTGCGAGAAGTCGCGCAGCCAGTTTCCAAAGTAAATCTGCCTCCGTTGGAGTATGGTAAAGCTTTGCTGGGTGATGAAGCTGATGGGCAAGAAACGCAGAACCTCGGCAATATCACCGTGTCTCCACACAAATTCCTTGAACTCGCTGTCGGCAGGCACGGCGCCTGCGCCAAACGCCGAGGCGGTGCGAGCAATCGCTAAGACGATGAGCAGGATGCACAAGAAATGCAATGAGCCTGCCATCGTGACGTAACATACAGTCGGCGGATGGAAGCAAGTTCAAACGCGTGAGATGAGACACTTGTGTTATGCATTGTTGCTCGGCTGGCGTTCAGATCTCCGAATTAAGGTTGGGTGTTTGGAGTCTGCCCGTGCTTGCGCGACTGACAGAATTAATCTCCACTGTGACGTAGCACGTGGGGGCTTACGAGCTTGGACCACCCCTCTTTCACGAGGAAAGAAGTCGGGTCACTCACTGCATGTGCACTTTGAGAACATTAAACACCTTATTTTCAACTTGATGCTGAATTCAGTAGCAGAAGATCATTAAGAAAATTTTATTCACATCAGCGGCCTCATTTAAACAGTCAACGCTAGACACATATTTTCCCCAAGGTCATGTACATTACGTACGCAAAGCCGCGAGGACAATCTGACGAGGTGCAAAGATGCAACGGCTCAATTGAACCAGATACCATGGCCATCACATTCCAGTTGATTAGTGATTCAGCGGCCATTTTCCTCTCGCAAAGGCCTTGCTATCTCGAAATTGGCACTTATACAGCATGTGCTACTTGTGCCGTAGATCTATCACTCCTGGCGACTAAAATCTGGCGACAAACTCACGGCGCCGAAAGACAGGCCCCGGCTTTTAGAACGTCTTATGGAGAATTTGTCGCCACCTCGAATAGGAAGCAATCCTAGCTCGATAGGCATTGATTTCTTCCCAATCTACCTCTCGACGTCCCGTATCGAGATCAATCTGGTGTGTTCGGACCCATCCCTCACGCTTCCACAAATAGCCAACTGCCCAGAAAAACAGAATTACCGGGGCTGCAAGGTAAGCGTGGAAAAATCCCTCGACCGTGGCCATCCCAGTCTTACCGGGAGCCGCCACAATAGCAGTATAAAACTGGGGGCCCCGTCAGCATATACACTCAACTTAACAAGGGACAGGACATCTTGGCAGCTAAGCTCTCCGATTCTCACCTGGGCAATAAGAACGATGACGCAGAGGAAGAGACCCAGGTAGGACCCGTACACACCGCCAGCAGCCCGAAAAGGGATCTCGTCGAGCGTGTGTCCCTGATGAGCCCATGCCCTGCGGAACCTGATGTGGGCCAAGCAAATAGAACCCCAGTTGAAGAGGGTGGCAAGACCGGAAATTGCTTGCAGCCATGTGAACACGGTGGGACCATCAGAGCTGAGACTGACAAAGGCGATGAAGCCAAACAGGATGAGAAGAAGAACGGAGAACAAAGGTCGGCCAGACTTGTCAATATAACTGAACAACCTTGGTGCATAGCCTTGCTGAGCAAGGGCCGTAAGCGTCCTGGAGCCCCCATACACGCCCGACACACCTATCGACAGGACCGAAACTAGAATAGTCAAATTCATAAAGTTGTCGAATCCATGGAGGCCGGCGTATTTTCCCACGAGCACAAACGGCGAGGCCTTGGGGTTATTATACGATCCTGCCGTCAGGAGGGCCGGATCCCGGTCATCAATCAGGAGGCCGACGAAGAACAGACCGAGGACATAGAAGAGCGTAATTCTCCAAAAGACTTGCTTAATAGCAGTAGGCATGGCCTTTGCTGGATTCTTAGACTCTGCTGCCGCAAGACCAACCAACTCGGTGCCGGAAAACGAAAAGGCCGCTGTGATGAAGACGGAACAAAAGCCTTTGAAACCGTTCTTAAAGGCACCTGGGTCATACCAATACCGGGCACCCCAGTATGAGCCGTAGCGTCCGTCTTTGGGTCCACCGCCGCAGACCAGGACGAGCGCGATGATCATGAAGAGGACTATGGAGATGAGCTTAAAGGTGGATGCCCAGAACTCTTCCTCGGCATAGCCAAGGGCTCCGAAAATATTGATGATGATGATGATGACGAGAAAAACGGCAATCCAGACGCTGACAGACACGTCAGGGTTCCAATACTGGATTGTTATGCCGCAAACGGTCAATTCGAGGGGTAGCACGGACGCCCACTGGAGGACGTAGGTCCATCCCATGGCGAAGCCCCAGGAGGGGGCGACAAATCGAGACGAATACGTGTAGAAGCCGCCTGAGACGGGGAAAAGGATGGCCAGCTCTCCGAGAGCGTGTACTATGCGGGATTATGAGCGGCGGCATTCAAGAGACAACTTTCGCGAAGAGGGGAATGTAAGTGTAGGGGTTTCCCGTGCTGAGCCTTGAAAACTATCTGCCGTAGAAAAGGGAATAATGGACTTTTTGCCTTACCAACGTTGAACATCATGATGC
Source organism: Aciculosporium take MAFF-241224 (assembly GCA_000222935.2). Classification (NCBI taxonomy): domain Eukaryota; kingdom Fungi; phylum Ascomycota; class Sordariomycetes; order Hypocreales; family Clavicipitaceae; genus Aciculosporium; species Aciculosporium take. Next base: position 33,468 of record AFQZ01000166.1, on the reverse strand, counting down.
CAATGATCAGGAAATCTATAAGTAGCGATCCGGGTCCCTGTGCGGCAACGCATAAGTTTCACGAAGCGCCATCATATTGGCACGCAAAGAACGTCAAAACTTCAACATAGCTTACCCCATTTGCCAACGCACCACCAGATCCCACGAAGAAACCCGCGCCGATGGACCCCCCAATAGCAATCATGTTCAAATGCCGGGCCTTCATCGGGCGTTCCAGCTCAACGAGGCCCCGACCGTAATGCGCCTTCTTGAAGGACTCGATCGTCATGCCATTCCGGGTGAAGAAGTCGGGATGCCGTTCACACGAAATGATGTCCTTGGTCGTGACCTGGCTCGTGCCCTCAATTGGAGCGTCGTGAGCAGGTCTCTTCTCCTCGTCGGCCAGGGGTCCATTGTAAGGCTTTTCCGCCATGGTATGGCGCTGCGTGCCGGCCCGTCGTGCCGATGAACAAGAACAAATTATTGTACGGGTCTTGCCCTGCCCCAAATAAGAATCAGTTTGCAAGAAAGGAGGACGGCTTCAACGGGAGAAAGCGTGACAGCTGTTATTTTGAGAGGACAAGGATCCAGAATTTGACATGCAACATCTGCCGTATGTAGAACCAGCTGCGGCAACACTCCTTTTATTAAACCTATCAGCGGCTTCTGATACACAACTACTCTGTTGACGGGAAGGGAAGGGGGGAGGGGCGTAAAACCAAGAAGCCAGGCATGGCAGCCTTTGAGTTGTTGACCCTGAAATGTCGAAAAGGACCCCGCAAAGAGTGCATGCATGGTATGGTAGTAAGACCCCGTCACGACGAGCCGTCCGCCGTCATCGTTTTCCCACTCGCCCGGCCGTAATCTTAGATCCAATGGCGCAAGCAGTGATTACCAAACTACATGTGTATTTTCCGACGCCAAAGGTAGGAGAGGTTTCGCGAGTCGCAACATAATAGGACCATGAGACATGTCGAATGCGGTGCCGCTATCAACTAATTTCACGTTACTAACCACGCGCCCTTCATTGCTTCCTTGGAAGTAGGCCGCAAGCGGCGTTATCGAGTAAAAACTCAATCCGACGTTTAATACAGTAGTAATAAGATCTGCTTTCGAGGGTGGTTCGAGGGTGGGTCTGACTGAAGAAGTAGAGGATGCTGACACGGAGGAGCCAGTTTTAGGAAAAGATCGACAAGATGAGGATATGGCCTCGCCGCAGTTGGTGTAGGGCGTCATGCCAATGGCGGTGGAAGGCGAATGGCGTGCTCGATGAAGCCAACTTCTGTATGTTGAAGCAGAGTCCGTTGAGTGTTGGCATGGTACAGGACGTCGGGTGTTTGCATGCACGTCTGCGGGGAGCTTTAGATAAGGTCCCATCGAATACCACCGTCCGATACCATACCATTGGAAGCCGCAACACTGTTCCGTGGTGAAGGATGTGCATATGTTGGGTGAGGGAGACGGGCCGCCTCCGGGACGATCGCTCGTTCTAGTCTCCGCCCTTGCCGAGCGGGGCCTTTGCGCGGTAGTTGGTCACAACACGCGTGACGGTTCGTGATGTGACGTGGGAAAAAAAAGAAATATATATATATAAATATTAAATGAGTCAAAAAGAAAAAAAATAGCTACAGTATTGGAAGAATCCACATCAAATTCCGACTTTGTTGGTTCTTGACCACATTGTCTCATCTCCAACATGGTCATACAGTACGTCGCCGTAGCTTCCGGCGTACCTGCTGCGCGGCGTCGCAGAACATCGCGAATTGGCGGGGACGTGCAGAGCACAGCCGGACTGTACCAGATCGGCCTTTATCTTTGCTTACTTCTCACCGTGGGCTGCTCGTCTTTGTATGTTGATTCTTCTTTTAACTTGATATGAGCCTTTACGCCTGCTGGATTAGTAATCGAACGAGTCTTAAGAAGCAGGTAATGTGAGGATCCCGTAGATATTTCCCCAGTCGCTGCGTCTCTCGCATGTTCCTCGGTGGTATTTTTGCCTCATGAGGCCTTTTCCCCAGACCACCTTTCAGGCAATCGAGACAACCGCAATGATACACAATCGGCGCCACAGTGCTGCCATTCGGTTGCCGTCCACTGTGATATCCCTAGGCGACAAGATGGATCGGGCCTACCCAGTGACATGGATGCATGCATGCTTGATGCACTCGCAGATTCGACGCCAGAAGTGCCCACAAATTGAATGCTTCCAAACATGTCGTTACATGTATACTTGTCCCCAGTACACCTCATACACTTGGAGAACGACTCGCCCGGCTGATTTTAATTCAAAACTATTTACTCTCTACCACCACTTCAACATGCGCCGATCAAGTCATATCCATCATATTCGTGACGTAAATCTTTTGTTAAACATGGTCATAATCAATATCTGGCCAAAACCAGCCCAGTCCACACGTTTTGCCTCGTCAACCAAAGAGCCATCATCAATGCTGATTTTCTGTCCAAGATATTGCCTTGCGCCCCGGCCCCTTCTCCCCACCGGAACGAAGACCACCACACGGAAACAAAGTCATTTATTTATGGTCTAGGGGATTTGGTAACCTGGCGGAGTGCAGTAAGGGCTATGTGACGCTTCATGGAACTGGCACACTTGACCGTCGTCGCAATTTCCACCAGTCTATGGAATGGTTAGCACGCTTGCCAAGATGATACACGGCATGTCTTTCGCGGTATCAATTCCCATCATCCAGTTGCGGGGTGTACTCACTACGAAATAACCTTCTGCGTTACAAGTGTCCCAGCCCGGCCTGCCATTTGGATAAGAGCATCTGAACTGAGAACCCCAGCATTCCTTGGGTCTAGTGCCGGGGTTGGGATTGGGGTAAGGATTAGGATTAGGATTGGGGTTAGGATTAGGATTAGGATAGGGGTTAGGATTAGAACCGGGATCGCAATCCACAGGAGCAGCGAGGCCAAGACCGGCAAGAGCAGCAAAGACGACGGCGATGAACTTCATGTTGACGGCGGGGGTTTGCAAGATAATTGCCTAGTGCTGGCGTTGATGGAGGATCAAGAGCTGAAGAGATGTATTCTGCGCAAAGTACAGTGGAAGATGTTGGAAATGAATAAAGATTCCGAAAGAAACCAACCAAGGGCACGCACATCTATCTGTATTTATGTCTGCACCTACTACTCTACTCATGACGCACTAGGCAACGACGGAAAGGCACTCGGACGATACCTGTTGGCCGAGGGATCTTACAACGACACGAAGTTTCTCACAACCGGCAGGCTACCCATTATGCTAACCGGCAGGCTACCCATTAGGCTACGACATGGGTTAACAATTTAGCCGTCTCCTCGTATTGATACCGTGCGGTGCACCGCCCCGGCCGGCTTATACATGTATGTATACATACATAGGCATGTACATGCGTCAAACCACGCAAGATGTCATTGAGGAGAAACGTTTGTGCGCAGCCCAAAACGTCCGGCACTCAGCCTCTCTGCGCCGTCAGCAGTAGCATCCTTTTTTTCGGTCATCGGCTTCAGAGTGTCCTGTCATCTTTACAGCACGGAACTTAATAAACATCTAAACTGTTGGTATGATGTGAGACCATGTGATTGATTCGCCGTGCGATGCCCATTTTGAATCAATTGGAGGGCTGGAAGGCATTAGTTCGTTCCATTTTCCCGGACAGTCCGGGCAAGCGCCGAGGTTTGTAGTTGCCGGGTCTCCTGTCAAGTCTACTTGTCAGTTGTGTGGGTATGAAGGAGGTTGATTGATTCTAGCTATGGTGACCCAGTGGATCACCTTGTATAGTTGTGACCCACTGGTCACCTGACACTACTACTGCACAGGACTTTCCAAAGGAGGAATCAAGCCAATCAGGTGCCGCATTGCAATGACGCTTTTGTGGCACATTTCATGCAGGATTTAAACGAGGCTTGGCCTCGTCCTTACCCCCGACCCAGAAGATGCAAAGTGCTCGACTACTCTCGAGGCCGCACAGCCCCCATGACGCTTCTCACAACAGACAACCCTACCAGCAATCAATCGGGCATCATCTTGTCGGCTCTTCGGCGTGGTGCTTGCCCGTTGACCCGTCTGGTGCTTGCCCGTTGACCCGTCTGGTGCTTGCTAGCCCAGACGTCCGAGTCGTCACAAGGCAGACTCGGCTGCGGGACTGCATTCGGTGGCTGTGAGCTAGCTGGCGTGAAACAGTAGGGAGGCCGCCGTTGTCAAGTTCGTCCCTTCCTTCGCTTTCCAGTTCCCGTCTGCTTCCCATTTACGGATTAGGCCTCTCGGTCGATCCGACTGCACGTTACTACCGCGTGGGTGGCTCAGCTGGAAGCCGTAGTCAAGAGCTTTCATTGGCGGCGCGTTACGTAATGGGAGGCTTAAAAACATGAAAAAAGGAAAACAAAAGAAGAGAAAGAAGATGGAAGAAAAGAAGAAGAAGTGGCTGGTTATCGCAGACGCTACCGTGCACTATATACATGCAATGTAAATCGGGGCGTGAGCAGCCGTCGTCTTGCTTGCTGTGTAACGCGAGTACAGCGTTTTGCGCATGTACAACTTCCGAATACATGGCCGTCTTGACTGCCCGCTTTTCCCCCGTTTCTTGCCCATCACCACCAGCCCCTTGCTTTTCCGAGGTTCGCCCCCTCCCTGGTCCGTTCTTCACTGTTTGATATACCGGCACGTGAGCTGTTCGTGGTCCTCGATTTCACATCTCGAAGAATACTTGTGCGTTTCGTCGTCGCCCATGTCGTAAAGCTCGGCGCCTCGAAGCGTAATGGTTCCCTTGGCGTTCTTTGCAGAGGCCTTTGTGAAGGTGACGGTGTCGAAGTCGGCCAAGGGGACGGAGATGTGGTCGCCGTCATCAAATTCTAAGCGCGAGGCTTGAAGTCTAGTTTTTTTTTTTTTTTTTTTTTCCCTTCTGGCTGTCTTTGTTGCTGTTGCCTCACTTACGTTCAACAATCCACTCCGCATTCTCCCGGCACAGCGCAACAGGCCCCTTCGTAAACGCGTGCGACACCACCTGCCCAGTCGTCAAGTTCTCCAACTTGGCGGCCCCATTCCTCGACGAGTGGACGTCCACGCTCATCCTGACCTGGTCGCCAGCCTTGACGTCAAAGTCATACCACGTGCGCGAGATGGCAGGCCACCACTCGTAAGTAGCGACGTAGGTGCCGTCCGTATTGAAGACGATACCCGTCTGGAGTATGGCCCGTCCGCAGGTGACGCCGTCGATGCCGACCCACGCGACGGCTCCTGCGTTGGGCGACCACCCCCGTACGCGGGGGACCGTGATCGTCGCCTCTACGTGGGAGATTTTGGTGCCGTTCTGGAAGGCGCCGGCCCAGTTTGGGGAGCCACGGTGGCGATGTTTACCAGTATCTTTGTCTACTTGGATGTTGGGGGCCGGGGAGGAATCGGCGATGAGTCGTTGGCTGTGGAGGGTGCGGTCGGCGAGGGCGGTGGCGGTTGCTGAGGTGAGGAGGGTCAGGAAGAAGGGTACGGACTTCATTTTTAGAAAGGAAACAAGAAAAGACGAAAAAAAAAGGAGTAAGCAACGGAAGCCCGATGTGACCAAGGAACGATCGTTTGATGGTCTGAAATAGGTGAGCAATCGAGATGAGTGAAATGTGGATGAGTTGATACAAGGGAACTTGGACTCGGATGAGACGCTTGTTTGTGTGAGTCCGAATGTCAGACGACGTCCACGATTTGGGACAAAATCCGCAGACCCAGATGCGCACCGTTTCCTGTTTGAACAAGACCAACGGTGTATTCATCCCCATGGACATTTCCACGAAAAGGGGTAAACAGGCTGCACAATCCCTTGCCCGATAGAGTAGGAAGAGGGGCATGGCGGCCCATCCGCGCGCTAGCGCTCGGAAGCTTGTGCAGGGAAGGGTTTTCCCTCGTTGAGGTTATGCATAAAGTGCCGGCCTATGTAGTTTAGGTGAATGGAAACAACGGAAGGGCGTGGGCCCCATATTGAGATTCGGACGAATGGAGGGGTCTGTCTTGGTGGGAAAATATGGGATTCGAAAAACGAACAGAAAAGGACAAAACGAAGAGAACATGAGAAGAGGAGGAGAGGAGGTGAAGAAGAAGAAGAAGGAGAGAGGAAGAAAGCAGAAACATGGGCCGAGATATGCATAGAGGCTCTCAGACGCGAAACTAGAACGGATCAAGACACCACAGAACATCATGTATACACATATATGCCATGCAATGGCATTGAATAATCCATCCCATTCTGTCTATTCCCTCCACTGATAGTCGTCAAATCAAAAAAAAACATAGTCAACAGCCCAGCGGCGCGAGCACACACCTGCATAAAAGTCCTCTGCCCGCCGCAAATGAGCAATGACAAATCTATAGTCTAACCCATGAACAATGTATACATCGAAGATGCTCACCAGGGGCATTCCGCGGGGCCTGATCGGTGCCATTCAATCACCAATCTTATTGTCCACCGGCTGAACAACCAAATCTCTTCTCACAAGATGCCCGGCCACGAACCGCCCTGAGAGCAGATTTTACATACACAAATACAACATGTTCATCAAGCGCCAGACTAAACAGTCTACCTACGTACAGTCATCAAAACCACAAATTACAGGCACAAAGACTCTCTGCTGGATAAGGCTAGGTAGGTAAACCAGCTGGCCGACCCTCATGTTGCCAATTCACTCCGTGCTGGACCGTGGCCCTTTGCGCTCACCCGGCTGAATACATAAACCGTTTGATGCCCGCACGTTTCTTCTCCAAATCGCACAAACATACATGGCACATGCCCTGATGATGCAAACGCCGGCGGCTGCAGCACGGGGAAAATAAAAGACCACAAACAAAAAGGAGACCTAGAAGAAAAAAAGCAATAACCTTGACTGCCAGCGGCTAGGCTAGGCAACGCAAAGGTTGGACTACTCAACGAACATGTCTATGCCAGATGTGCTCAACATACACACACCAATCAAAAAGACGATGAACAGAATATCTTGCAATCCGGCTAACTCTTATCTCGCAATCCGGTTAACTCTTATCTTGCAATCCGGTTAACTCTTTCCCCGCAACGCTCCACATATCCGTATATTGTCCTCGTGGGAAACCACAGTACCACGGTCAACGATCCATTCTCGCGCGTTTACATACGCCCAAAGTCGTACAATCTAGTCCCATCTGTACGTGTGCATCTACGTTACCATAGACTACACCAGACCAAAACCCCAGACACCACGTTCCATAGAAGCCGCTGGGCGCGTCTGTAAACCAACTAGACTGACCCCCCTCCTCTCAATGTTTTCCAAAGCGGTCCAGGCTCTGGAAAGTGTAGCGGCAACATACAGCTCTACTCGTGACGAAAACACACAAAAGACGTACACACATATAACCATGACATAATCAAGTACCGTCATGTCATCAAGCGCCTTCGTCTGAGTCCGATAATCAAAAATCCCCAATGTATATCCCGTAGCGATTTCATGCTCGCTCGCTTACCCCATACCGTTGCGCCCATAGTCCCATAATCATCACTGTTATGTCCATATCTCAAGACACACATTTTATTCCCATGAGGTTAATTTGGTCGATTTTCTCCCCTTCTTTTTCCTTTCAAGGGTCAAGGTGCCACGTCCGCTTAACTTGCATCCTGAACAGCCTTCGTGGACAGAATATCGTAGACACCCAGTCGTCCGTCGCTGTCCCCTATAACCAGGGACTTGCTGTCCGCTGAAAAACACAGCTCCGTAACTTTAGCCAGGTCCTTAAACTGGTCGCAGTTTGGCCTGGGACCGCTGTACATCGCCGTGGCGTCTCGGTCTGGCCAGCACCATATCTCGAGCGAGGACATGACGTCAATGATGGCGAGGGTCCCCCGTGCACCCGCGCCAGTAGCATGGCAGTACGCCACGTACCGACAGTCCGGAGAAATGCAGGATGTGCAATTCGGTATGCTAAATGTGCGAGTCGAGTTGGCTGCCAGATCCCAGACGAGCACGAATCGATATGAAACCTTGACAGGGACAAGATTGTAGCCGTCGCCCCCGCCTCGAGATGCCGGGATGGGAATTGCGCGGAAACTGGCGGGGATCCAGATGGAAACCACGCTGCTGCCATATGTGGCCAGGTCACAGGGTATCGCCGTGTCGAGTTCTCGATGCTGCCAGGGTCGAGCTACTCGGTATGGCTTGTTGCTGGCGGCGCGACCGTCGTGCGTCTCCCATGCGACCAACAACGTCTCCTTTTCGGGCGGTGGGTGGCCGTGACGGGGCGGTCGAGGGCCAGCAGCCGCTATCAGCAATGGGCTCGTGGCTGAGAGGGCCAACTCTGGGTATTGCGGCACAAACGGCAGGTTTGCCTCGGCCAGATTGATGGTCCGCATGCGCACGAATGGCTTCTTTTGGCGCGTGGCTGCGTAGAGATCAATCGTCCCCGCAAGGCCTTGATATGTTGCAAAGCGGCCCCAACCATGATCGTACACCTCCATTTTCCCGGCTGCCCATCTGTCCACACCATCAAGAGTCTGGAGACTCCTCTTCTTCTCCCAGTCCCATATCTCCACAGACCTGCCGAATTTGGTGGCAATGGCGATCAGCTTGGACGTTTCCGACACGATAGCATGGCTGCGAATCAGGTAGTCTCGGCCGCGGGAACGGGCCTCGGTGTATGACGAAAACTTGATGCTGTTGAGAAAGGCGCCACCGTGCAGATTCCACAGCTTAACGTGGTGGTTGCCGTGTTTACTCGCCAGCGTGGATGACGTAGGTGAGACATCGAGATAGTGTACGCTGTTTTTGATGCGCTTGTCGTCGGATACGACGAGACTCTTGAAATTCACCTCCAAGGAGGACGGCTGGGACGACGGGTCGCTGTGTGGAAAACCTGAAAAATTCGTCGACGCCGGATACGCGAAAGACAATGAAGCGCTGGGGCCAGCGACGATGCTGGTCGACCGCTCTGAGTTGTGGGACGACCGGATGCTGCTGGCCGTGGACTGTTCTGATGGTGGACGTCCGATGGATGTCGATGAACGATTTGCTTTGCGTGGCAGCGGTGGCAACGGTTTGGTCGGGGCGGGATACATGCTATAGGTAGGATAATGATACGTGGATGAAGCGATGGACGAGGTGCGTCTTGTTGAGCATTGTGACTGTGCTTCCTCATCGGATGTGGGTGGCCTTGGGAGACTCTCGTCTGTAGGCATCTTGGGAATGTCGGCAGTAGTACCGAGACTGATTACTGACTGAAAACAGGCCGTTTCCGCGGATGAATCGGTGGGCAGGTAGTCGTCATCGTCGTCTCCGTGTGAGCTCTCCATCTGCATGGAGGCGCCAATGATGCCACCGCATCTTCTCGCTCTGAAACTCTGCATGTGCCTGGGTCTGCTTTCGCTTGCGTCGGTTGCGCGTGGTCGGGAATTGTGGAGATCCGGGTCGACGTTTGTTCTAGAGGGAGCAGGGTTGAGATTTTGTCCTCAAGTTAGCAGCTCGGATCAAGGTGAGCCTCAAGTCGTGGATAGAAAGGGAGGGGAAAGAAGAATGCAAGGGGAGAGAGAAAAGAGAGAGGGACAGAGAAAGTGCCAATGTCGCACGAGTCGGCGAGGTGAGGCGAGCGGGGGACCTTCTCGTAGACATGATATTGCTCACACAAGCTGCTGTTCGCCAAGATTAGACGAACCGAGAGGGGCGTCCATCCGTGGTATGCGTCCATGTCTGGGGAACCCCATGTCCGGAAGACGCCAGACCAGGCTGACTCCACTGCGGGATGACACGGGATGGGCTTTCTTCTTCTTTTTCTGGTAGAGCAGACCGAATGCTGAGCCCTCGCGGAGATTGATTGCATAGAGCCGTGAATGATGCAGGCAGTCCGTCTTGCCTTGCAGGAGCCGTCAGGTAATCCCTCCGACTTTGTCGGTCAGGCGTACGTCGCTTACGGGCGACCGGCAGGGCCATGGCTTGTATATGTAATGTCAATGGGGTGGGTGTCTGATGTCCGGTTGATAGGAAAACAGAGCGAAGAAATGGAGCGAAGAAATTAAGCGGCTTGTCGGCAGCGAAAAGTGCAACGTTTGCTACCTGGACGTCCGATTAGACAGCACGGTCAGCATAAACTTAATCGCGAAGGGCCCCAAAGTTTGACATGTACCCGCGACATGGTGGGTGCCTGGCCTGGGTGGCCGTTTCGCGGTGCCAGCCTTCCAGCCGGTGAGCGACTTTGTGGGGCCCTTTGTACATGCTGTCGTGTAAGTACCGTGTACAACGTAGGACGCATCCAGTACATCGCTTGAAATAAATCACAGGCCGGCGCACGGGCCAAACGCAAAAAGGCTACATCATCTTCTCTGGCAGACGTAGAAGGCCATACCATCCACATCTCGTACGTAACTCATCTAAATTCATGTGCAGTTGCAACGCGGAGAATCCTGGGCTCGAATCTGGCTGATGGCGCAGCCTCTAAATTTCGGGACGGAGACTCGGACTTTTCGGATACGCGAGAACCCGTGAGCGCCTTGCCCAAGTGGCTGTCACCAACAATGTCTGAACTCTGAACTCTGCGCGGCTCGGGCCTTGTCGTCTTGGCCGGTCTGGTCTCGTCTGTGCTGCCGCCGCCACTTGTCAACCGTGCGACCATGTCATGTATGCCGTTTGTACTTGATTCCATACACAGACTAAATAAGTGCCCATGAACCCGCGCCCGAACCGACGCCCGAGTAATGGCAGGGTCGGCTCGGGCATGTGTGCGTGAGACAGAGGTGGCGGCTCGAATGAGATTCCACATATTCATGTTGACACAACTTCTCACAGGCCAAGTCTCGGTCATGGTCTGCGCAAACACAGTCATTCTAATCTTCATCCTCACTCGGCCTCTTCGCCGATTGAGTCCTTGCGCGATGGCAGCTAATAACAGGGGCTAACCTGTGGAGAATGCAAGTTGTCACTGTCCAAGCCAGTTTGACACGTCAATCTCTGCTTCGATTGCTTGCAGGCCTCTAGGTAGCAAGCTAACGACTAAGCTCAGAGGCCTCCAAGAAGAGAGTTTCGTCGGTTCTTTGGCATTTTTCACGTGTTAGCGCTGGTGACTGCCAACTATAAGTGCTGGTCTCATTCCCCTTACTTCGGCGGACGTCGTTGGCTCCCGATGAATACACAGCTATCAAGTATTTCTTGCACAAGGCCGTTTGGCACGGGCTGTGGCACTCGGTCAACAAACTACACGCAACCGTTTGTTTCTTCGATTCCGGTCTGAATCAGCGCTAGCTAGCGCTTTGTGAAAAAGTCGTTTGTTGGCCCATCTTAGGTGCAGAGTTTATTCCTGTTGCATGTCGTCGGTTGAGGCCAAGCTTCAAAAGACACGGACCATTACAGTATACTTGGTCGCTGCCAAACTTCTTCCTGATATTACCGCCAAAAAAAACGAAGAGGAGGAGGACGAGGAGGAGGACGAGGACGAGGAAGCGCGGCACTCGTGGCGCACTTGCGATATGACGATGGGCACAGTATTGCAGGCAGCCGCTTTGCCGCTGTAGCTTAAATATCCTATCAAATGTGAGCATTCGTCGAGATGGGCGTGTTTTGGAGAAAATGGCGTCTCCAATATGCACCCGCAACGGCGAGGATGTCGAGAATGATCTTCCGCAAGCTTGATCATCCCAATGTCTTGGAAACTCTCACATCACGTCCCCGCTACGTCGAGAGTTACATCATGCATCCTGTTGTATCTACCCGGGCCTCGGGTCAAGCCGAACTATGTAGTTTCATCAAGACTTGAATCCCTATTTATTTTTGTATCTATTCGGCATACAGATCCAGCGGGCGAGTGGTTAGACTGTCCGAGAAGAATGTTTGTCGAAACGGGTTAGCATTAACAACATGGGCGATATGGTCCATCTCCTGCTATTTGATGCTCATCAAGCACCATACCTCGAAATCGACAGACGCAGCAAACAAGGGGGTGAACACCAGACTCTGCGCTCTCAATCGCAGGACTTGACAGCTGTTGCATCTCAGCCATCGCCAAATTTGGTCCAGTATAAGGAGAACCAGAGAGTAAAAATTAACATCCTGTGTTAGAAATGTATCGCTCGCAACCCCCCGCAAGAACGGGCATCATAACCACAGGAATGGGCCTCAACTTGACACCGATGACGTAGCGTCCCAGTTCCAATGGTTGGCGTGCACCAAAGACTATGCAACAGATGTGCTATTCCCCAGAAAGCTCGTCGGTCGATACCGTTATGCCCCGTCGCACAAGTCCTCGGTGCCACTGAAGTGCGATCGTGGCGCTTCTTTTACGCAATATTCCAGGCGGTCTGTGTTTTGTGTTTATTTATTTATTAAAAAATTTTTTTGCGACAACACCAGTTTAGCGCAACTTTGCTTTCCAAAGTGCAATCTGCTCCTATCCTACAAAAAGCACTTACAGAACTATAAGTACATGTCGCCTCTGAAAAGGTTTGCATTCACTCAAATGAATGAGTAAATGGCATATTCTACGTAGAGGAAGCACCAGTATCGAAATGCATTAAAACCAAACAGAACGAGCAACCAAAATGACGTGCAGTGTTGAATGCAAATGTGTCCAGAGAAGGCATAGCTGCCTCCAGTATCAGAAACCAACAAGCAAATAGAATGCCACAAACCTGTTACAAACTTCACCCTGTGACAGTCCTCATCCTATGCAAGGAGTTTCGTTTCAGGCACCCAGGCGTGAACCGCTACTCGTATTGCTCTGACCCCCCTGCCTCCGGCCGGGAGTCGGCACTACGCACGGCTTGCTACGCCGCGTGTATCAAAACCACACGACGACAATGAAAACACTAGAAGAGATGCAAACGCCCTCATAGCACGAGCCCTTTCGCCCGGCACCGTCAAAGCAGAAAAACAAAAAGAAAAACCAGCATCCCCTACCGTCCAGGCAAATGGTGCATCAAACGGCGCATCAGCTTGGCTCCCTCCCCACCCCAATCCATGCCGTCAAACCTTGGTTGCATCTCGATCCGCCGGGACATTCCTATTTTTAGCGCGCTCTTGTGACTTGTGTGAGCTTCCGAACGTTTGATGTCTGAACGGAGGCTAGAGACAAGGCATTGTAAAACCACGCTTCTGCTGATCTCCGCCAGATGAGGGTTATCGATCATTATGAACATATTCCGGTACACTGGTCATATATCTTTTTCTTTCAGCGCTCTTAAACTACGGACTGGACCCTTTTTGGCTTATTGCAGGTTGGGCTTTCTTTACTTCTTTCTCATCTTGCATTTCTCTGGCTGGTCCATTGAGTAACAGGCTAGCCTTTTATTACCTTTTAATTTTTCTTTCTTCTTTCTTTCCTTTCCTTCGTTTTCTCGGTTGCTGCAATACAATCCCGGTGCCTTTCACATTGCATGTTGCGAATTCCGTGGCCGATGAGATACGACCTCAATCCCCGTTTGAATTCTCGCTCTCCGCTTCGGATAGAAAGGACCTGCAAGTTGCTAGTATGGCACAGGAGAAACCAGTGTGTGGCGCCAGGGATGATGGACAGCACCAGGAGTACGATTTACTACTGCATGTGCTCGGCCTTTGTGCGTAAATTAAAACTCTCTGCATTACTTCTTCTCCTTCTTCTTTCTTTTCTTTTTTTCTTTTTCTTTTTTCTTTTTCTCTTTCTTTTTCTTCTTCTTCTTCTTCTTCTTCTTCTTCTCTTACTTTTTTTTAAAAAAAAATAAGGCTTTACTTTCTAATAACATGGCTTTCTAGTCCTGGTTCTATTTGCATCATGTCTAGGTAAGACTCAGATCTTCCCTGAATTTCCCCATCTAATTCGGCGTTGCTAACTCGAATTGCTCCCTCGTGTAACAGGCGCAGGCTTCCCCATGGCAGCACAGAGGATTCGATGGATGAAAGTTCCACCAAAAGTGTTCTTTGCCTGCAAACACTTTGGCACGGGGGTGTTGATTGCCACTGCCTTTGTGCATGTAAGTCAACCCTCTTACGGCTTGAATTCACATTTTCTGCCTCGAGTAGTGCGCTTTTACTGACTTCTCAAACGTAAAGCTGTTGCCGACTGCCTTTGGAAGTCTAGGAGATCCATGTCTGCCAGACTTGTTCACCAAGGATTACCCCCCATTGCCAGGGGTCATCATGATGGGCTCCCTCTTCATCTTGTTCGTGGTTGAGATGTGGCTCAACGCCAAAACAGGCGGACACTCGCACGGCGGCCCCTTGGGAAACATGCAAGACCATGCTGCCGGCCACGATCATGCTGCCCACGACCATGCTTCTCACGACCATGCTGCTCAATCAAACACGGCAGCTCCTCCAATGGGCATGCACTCCCAGGGCTTCGAATCCAGCGAGACCCTGCCCGTCCAAAGGGTCACCACCGAGCTGTGGATCGAAAAGCCCTACCGCAGCGACGATGACGAGCAAGCAACAGAGTCCTCCACGCCGGCCTGGTTCGCGGCCTTTCACGAGCGTTACGTCCGTCAACGCGACGAGCTCGCAGGCGTAGACGTGCTTTCCCAGAAGGAAGACCGAAAGGTTGTCGAGGAGGCACCAAAGACGCTGAGCACGGCTACCGTCAAGGACGTTACTGTTGCTCATGATGAGGAAGCCGCCGTTGACCCCGATGTGTTCCGGAAAATGTCGACCAACATTGCTCTTTTGGAGGGCGGCATCCTGTTCCACTCCGTCTTCGTGGGCATGACTGTCTCCATCACAATTGACGGGTTCGTCATCCTCCTGGTAGCCATCTTGTTTCATCAAATGTTTGAGGGGCTCGGTCTGGGAACCCGAATCGCGGCTGTGCCGTATCCCAAGGGGAGCTGGAAGCCGTGGTTTCTGGTGGTTGCGTTTGGGACCACGGCGCCCATCGGCCAGGCCATTGGGTTGGTTGCTAGAAATTCGTATGATCCGAGCAGCGCGTTTGGATTGATTGTCGTTGGGGTTTTTAATGCCATGTAAGTGGTAGAGGCAGGCTGCTTTTCATTTCGGCATTTCTTTTCATTTTCTCTCCCCTTGAGTATATATATATATATATATTCTCATCCCATTCTTCGTCAAAAGCACAAGCCAACTAACGCACGCAGCTCCTCCGGACTCTTGATATACGCCGCGCTCGTCAATCTGCTCGCCGAAGACTTTTTATCCGCCGAAGCAAACCGCTTGCTCAGCCGAAAAGGCAAGATCGCAGCATTCTGCTGGGTCCTCCTTGGAGGTGAGTCATGAACGGAAGCGAAGCGATCCTTGACCTATTTACTCTTTGCTGACGGACGTGTGAACCTTGTAGCATGTGGCATGTCCGTTGTCGGAGCATTCGCATAGAAACGATAATGAAGAAGAAGCGAGCGGGCAGAGGATGCTTACATACATAGCTTGTGATGCATACATACGTTCTGACACATACACGACTCGTGATACATACATGAGTAGTGTAAATTCGGGCGCCTAGGACACACGCAGCTTTGGGAACCCACTAGACTATCAGTGTTACGGTATAATCCGTGACGGTGGATCCCTACATATAGAGGAGGGATTCATCGTGTAGCTAGTGAAAAAACGAACAACTTACACAATACACTTAACCATATAACTTTATAATAGTATATACAGGTGCGTATAATGACCCTTCTATAACAACGTTGATGACAGCTTTACGGTTGCTTCCAACCGACTACGTGACGAATCTACCACGTAACAATCAGACTGAGGGTCGAGAAGTAGGTGGTTATAAAAAACAGCATGATCCTTTTCGGGTATTCTAGCTACATACATAACCTGGTCAAGCGCCCGTCCTCATGGCACACCTTTGCTTCGTTGCGGCATTGCGTCGGAATCGAATCAGACGAGTCAATCAGGTTGTATTCAAGGTGCGTGCCAGGCAGGAATACTGGCCGAGCCCGGTTTTTGGTCCAAGTACAAACCAAATATTACTACATACCGCCCCGCTTGAAGCAGCAGGATGACAACCCCCGCCATTTCAAGTCTAAGCAGTGACAACCTTCTTTTCTGCCCTTTCTCTTCTTCTTGTTCCTGTTGGAATCGCTCGTCTAGAGGATGGAAGGGATACACCATAGTGACTGGGAAATTGTGGGTCATACGCGCAATGCGCGCACCCTGACTGGCTGGATTACTATATCATGTGACCTGGGCAGTACTGTGGCCACAACACCACAACTTCTGCATCGTAGCTCCTTTTCCCTTTTACTTCTTACTTAGAGATTAATTGACTTTGTTACCCCCCCCCCCCTTTGTGCTGCAGCATAATTGTATCCTGAGGATACCAACAGTTCCCCTCCATCTTAAAACCCAAGATAAAAGAAAACATCATAAGTAGATACCATGGCGCTCCCCCCCTCCGCCCACCTCCGCATCGCCCGCCCAACCAACAACATCCCCGCCCTCCTCCCCTTCTACCGCGACGCCCTAGGCTTCACTGTCCTCCTACAATTCCGCAACCACGACGGCTTTGACGGCATCCTCCTCGGCTGCCCCGAACCCCACGCACCCTACCACCTCGAATTCACGTCCAAGCGCGGCCACGACTCAGGCAGGGCCCCCACGCAGGACAACCTCCTAGTCTTCTACCTCCCCCAGGTTGATGATTTCCGCGCGGCGGTTTCGCGCATGAGGCAGAGGGGTTTCGAGCCCGTGCCTAGTTTTAACCCCTACTGGGAGACGTGTGGGGAGACGTTTGAAGACGCGGACGGGTACAGGGTTGTGTTGGCGAACATGTCGTCGCCGACGGAGTGAGTGCATCGATGCGCGATGCTGAGTGCGATGTTAATTTATTTATTTTTTTTAAAAAAAAAGAATTAAATAAGCAAATAGAGACATTTTTTCTAATACATGTATATATGGATGTCTATATGATGAGCGGATGATTTTCTATGAAAAAAAAAAGAGAGAGAAGAGAGACAGAATCTATCAACAATACATGCGAGGCTATTTGCTTGAAAAAATGAAAATGAAAATGAAAAGACAAATGCTATGAAAATAAAAATAATGCAAGTGTAGAAAACTCCTCTCCATAAGATTGACGCTCCCCGCCATTCCTCACAAACACGCCCACACAAAGCCCAAGATGTTACTTTTCATTATTCTTCTCCTCGAGAGCCATGTCGAGAAAGAAATCCAATTAGCCGTTTGTGTGTTACTTTGTTTCTACCCGCCTTTTTCTTCTCAACAAGAGAGGCGAGGAGTGAGTGGGGAAGGACGAAGCAGACTAGAATGCCTCACGTCTGAATCAGCTCCTGACTGTCATCAACTTGTTTTTGCTCGGATCCTCTGCTACATAGGTTGAGTGCAGATGAATATGCTCCTTGACCATGTCAAACATGTGGTTGGTTCCCCGCCGTGTCATACACCGACTTGCGGCCAGAGATGGATATGTGTCGGCCTTTGATCAAAATAAAGGGCATGCCCTGGGTGTTGGTGACGTCGAAGCTGTCTCCCGACAAGGACAGCACCTTTTCTTTCAGTACCAGCGTCTCTGTTGTTTGGGCGACCATGTTCCGAAAGATGCCCATGGGCTGAGCGACTGCGGGGAGTTGCGCCGTGATGAGAGGTGTACGTAGGTAGGGCGGTATTTGTTGGTACGTAAAAAAAAAAAAAGAAACAAAGGAAAAGAAAAGAAAAGAAAAGAACGGAAAAAAATATCAATGTCGAGTCAGAGCTGCGTAAGCGATGCAAGACGCCGTGTTTTTCAATGCCAAAATCCGTTGCACATGACCGCACCGCCCGCGACCAGCCAAGTCCGTCTGCCTCTCAAGCGCGTCAACAAACCTTAATAGTCACTTTATTTGAGAACCGTGGCGCAAAACAAATTCCAATCGCAAGAGTTGTAGATTGGTTCACTGTACGTCTTCTTGCCAATGTCGTTGTTGTAACGGGGTCGTGAATTTTATCTCGTTTTGCCGGCATCCTTCTTCTTTTCATCAAACGCGCCATATCTCCATCGTCTGCGGTTCTCCTGCACCCACCACCGTGTAACAAAGGCCGCTTCCTCCACCCACTCGGCCGCGTGTTGGTCAAACCGAGACTGCACCTCGGCCACGAGCGACGCAAAGTCAAAGTTTCGAACCGGATTCACCTCTTTCGGATCAGAAGCCAAGTCCGTGAACTGCCACTCGACATTCTCGATAACGGGGACGACGAGGCGAAGGTTGGCCTCTCGGCCATCCCGAACAGCAATCATTGCTCCGCCGGGGTTCACAGTGACAAATTGCCAGTGCCCGCGTCCGCTTTCAGTCGCCTGTTTTTGCGTTCGGAGCATCGACTGGCCCTCGTAGAGATGGAGCAGATCTCGCATGGCCGGCGCCTGGAAGTCGGCGACAGATTTCGTCTCCAGCAGAAGATCGAGAATGGTTGGGAGAATCTGCGTGGCGCTGACGGGATCGTCCACGTTTATGGCCGGTAGCTGTGGGTGCGATATGACGAGCGGCACATGACTGTTGAAAACGGTTGGGTTGTAGTACGTCGAGACTCTGTCGTCCTCGGGCATCGTCTGCCCATGGTCGCCAACCACGACCAAGAGCGTGCTGTTGGCCACGCCCTCCTCGTCGAGCATTTGCATGATTTTTCCCAGCCAGCGGTCGTCATATCCGACCGCGTTGAGGTAGTGCGAGAGATCTTCGTGTTTGCCATTTGCCAGTTCCACATAGGGTTCCTCGGCTGGCATCCCGAACGCGTGATGGGTGGTGCTAGTCATGTGGGAAAGGAATACTCGTTGATTGTTCTCCTGGGCGGTGGAGAATGCATCGCGAATATACTTTTCCAGTGGTTCCTCGGCCATGCCGAAGTAGTTGATGTCGGGCAGGTCCACGCGCCCGAGTTTGGCCTCGTCGCTCCTCAAATACGCGCTGTCTATCATATTATCCTTGGGGATACCCGTGGATAATAGCATCTGATCCATGCTGTCAAAATTAAGCGTGACGGACTGCATGAAGCGCGATACCCACTCATAGCTTCTAAACCCAGATGAATCCTCGGTCGATTTCACCTTGTTCATGGCGTCAAGGATGTTGGCAAGACAGGGTTGGTACGAGGGGTAATGTTGTTCCTGGTTGAAGTCTGCGACCAGAGGCGATAACCCGCAGAATATCCCCACAATGGCTTTCAGGGTATAAGTTGCCGTCGTGTATGCGTTTCTGAAGTTGATCCCTCCCCTTCTTCGTTGCTCGTCCGGCTTGTGCTCGAACCCGTCGTCGTATTCGCCTGTAAGATAATTTGCCGTCCGTGTCAGGGTTGCCAGCCTCTTGAGGGCTTCTTCAGGAAGGGGCCCGGGGGCATATGATTCTGCTAGTCTATTCCAGATGAACTCATTCTTCTTCAGGGGGAACACATCTTTCCTCGTGCTTTCGAGGCCAATGATCATGATATGCCGCAGATCAATGTTCTTGAGACTGTCCCGCAGCATCGGCAGGACATCTGAGTCGAGGTTTGAAATCTTGAGGGGATCCGCCTCGGGGCTGTAGTGAGGCCTGCCGTCATACCAGTCTTGAAAGCCTGGGATCTTGGGGTCCTGCGACAACCACGCAAGGGGTTTGGTTTGTCGGAGGGCCGTCACGTTAACCCACTGATGATTCACGCCATTCTCGAACACTGGCTCCAAGCCTTCCAGAGTAGGCGCTGCGCTAATGAAGTCGAGAAAAGGCAGCATAGCAGAGGTCCATGACAGGAATATCAGCGATCTCTCATGCGGACGCACTGCAAGCAGAATGAACTGCGCGAAGATACAGCACAAGACCCAAACGCGAACGAACGTCTGAGTACACCACCTCCTTTTCCGTGATGACGACGTCGAAACACCAGAACTCTCCTCGTCGACCGTCCGTCGCATGCCATCGTCGCCGTCGCTATTCTCATCCCAGTCATCCTCGATGGACGTATATTTCATCTCCGATGAATCCCTCGGGCTCTTATTCCTCAACTGTCTCCATGGCCATTTAAGAGCGTCTGTAGCCACACCATACCCGTCGTAGATGAAGCCCTGAAACAGCCACGCTATCGCCAGCATGCCGCACTCGACAACGACAAAGGTGGCTAGGCCCGTCAGCAAAAGGGCACGCGACGACGCATCGCCCGCAAACCCAACATTGCGCCAGGGTACTTCCGACCCCGTCACGAGAAAGAAGGTTGTATTGATGGCACTCAATGTGGTGACCCATACTACCAAGAAGGTGCTCACGATCTTGGCCGGCACTCGTATCCGCCGAGAAGCGTTCAGCACATCGCTGTCGACGAGCAGACGGATCAAAAGTATCACGAGGGTGTCTTGGGCGAAAAACGAAAGACCCCAGCGGTGCAAGTCGGAAGTCTGTATAGCTGATATGTGCGAATAAATATGGACAACCTTGGCCGCGAGAATGGATGTGACAGCCACGGAGAAGATGAAGCAGTGACTGGAGAAGCTGGAAGCCAGGACAGAAAGAACTCGTCTTCTAGGCAGAGTGAATTTCAGCCATGCCAGAGACGTATCCTCGGAATCGGTCCAGGGACGAGGTCGTGGGCCAAGCATTGTGGTCGTGTGCATGATGACATGAAGGAAATTAATGCAAGAGATTTTGGTGTATATATTGTTCTTGTTCTCCTCCTTCCTATTTTCTTGTTCCCCTTTTCATGTAGAATAAATTACTGGGCATCCTGTTCAAGAGATTAACGGAAGCGGGTGGGGCCTCATCCTGGACAGGACTTTCTGGCTGCGCGAAGACCAGATCCATGTCAGTCTCACGGCACCAGCACCTTAACAACTCATCCATCCCATCCGTCGTAGACTCCTACCTAGTGGGGGGGGGGGGGGGGGAAGGGGACTATAATACAAGCAGGGGTCATCCATAATCACTCTTTGATCCATTGCTGGCTGTGCTTGGGTACGCGAAGGCCCCAGAGACGTTACCAGAAATTTGCATATCTCCCGCTAGCCCTGTACAGAAGGTATGGATCCAGTGGCCAATCAGAACGCTGGTTAGCGCCGATCCATGGATTGTTCCTCGGCAAGTGCCGTTCACGTGCCGAGACACCCAAAATAGGACACCCAAAATAGGACATGGTCACGCCTCCTCTTTCTCCAACGGGAGCGAAATCACGAGAGCAGGCAAGGCACAAGAGGCAAAATGTCTCGGCATACACTCTAACCTTGAATTATTGTAAGAATCTACTTAGCCGGGGGGTAACCTGCTAGTAGGTCGCCCTCTAGCCATATTCCCTTCTGTGCAGGCTAGCGGCTGTCACAGCAGTACATACACTACGTTATATTCCCTAATATCCACGTCAATCGCTGACTGGCGCGTTACCCCCTGGTTAAGTAGATTCTTACAATAATTCAAGGGTCATACTGTACATACATCCAGTCTAACCCAAATGCTTTACAACTTGGCATGCTTGCAGAGGTAGTAAGCCAGCCGCTAACCAATAGGATGACCGATTAGCGCAATAAACCCTGCTATATCTCTGCAGTATCATCTAGGGGTTGGACTGGACTATACATGACTCACTCGTTCTCGGAGGGTAAAAAAATAAGAAGATCCAGCACTATCATGCCGTCGACGATTCGGAAAACGAGGTCCCAGCACACCAAGATCAAGCGTACGATCCTGACCCCTGAATCCGCGAGCACCTTCTCTCCACCATTCAGCAGCAGCCCGCTCTTACTCATGATCATATCCATACACACTCTTCTCCACATTATCAATCAATTACAGTTCACAGCATAGGACTAAGACGCTTCCTAGATTCCAATTTCCTCACCTAGAGCATCATAAATCCCTTTACAAGAAAAATCCAGTGCGACGAATGAGTCCCCTTATAAACTGGAAGCGTAGTTCCTTCCTACCGAGGCTTCGCCAGGTTCCTCGTCAGAAATGACGTACTCTAACTTCCTTTCGGCCAAGCGACGTCAAGGACGGAAGGCGACAGCTCGAAACGCTTCAAACTGCAAGCCCCGCTGCTTAGCAGCCTCTGCGCACGTGATATATACAGGCCTGTTAGCTGGGTTTTGATCCTGCTATAGAGGCATCACCTGCAATGACCTCCTAATCCTCTTACATTACCGCAATGCAAATGTACGGGCTATTGTCTGTTTATTTTTAAGCCGCCCTCATATTTGCCTTGCCCCCTGTCAAGTACATTTGTAAAACCATCCAAGTATCATACTCTATATAACCATGTACAAACGAAAGAAAATACATGCTGTAATGCTCACTCATTTGGCCGGAATAACCGGCTCGGCAAAAGTGTCACGACTCACGGAGGAATCAGGCACAGATGCACATGTATATATCCATACATACCCCTTCATCTCAACTGCCGCAAACTCGGGCACTGCAAAACATATCTCTCTTACAGATCGCTCGGCCACTCTACTTAAAAAGCTGCGACGATGCTCCGCTCGAGATACAATCCACCAAATACAAGTCATACATACGCCCTTGACCGATTGGAATACACCACGCCGACCCATCTGCTGCCTGACACCAAGTACCAAGGACGAAAGCTTTAAAAAAAAAAAAACACAACACAACACAACACAACACAAAACACAAAACACAAAACACAAAACACAAAACACAAAACACAAAACACAAAACACAAAACACAAAACACAAAACACAAAACACAAACACAAACACAAACACAAACACAAACACAAACACAACACACAACACAAAACACAAAACGCGATTGGGTATCTAAAGATTCGCTCTCAAACCGACTCACTATATACTTATTCGTGACTTCACGCACGCTCATGTTTGGCATCATGTCCAGCGTATGTACGTACGTACAGTCATGACAACTACCTGGCTCTAGCGACCCAACAAATCAGGCAAATCTGTTGCATTGATGCGCAATCAGTACATGGCTTTTGTCGCGGCAGCGCACCGCTGCGGCATGACACTCAGCACAGACAAGGAAATAGCCTCCATCGCAGGTGGCGCATTCGTAGGAAATGGTGCCGATGACGGTGCAGCGTGTGCAGACCTCGCACCATCACGAATCCTCAACAAACACGATGGGCTTCTCGTCCACCACGGGCTCGTCGCTCAGATTCAGGGCCGTAGGGTCCTGCCGCTGGATATGGTCACGGACTAGCTGCACGAGTGCAAACGAGCCGCTGCGCTCCGCCCACACGACCAAGTTGTGGCCGAAGCAATCCACTTGACGATTGCTGTAGCTATTGGCGGCGAGCAGTCGGCGTGCAACCGCCTCGTGGCCGTTTCTGAGAGCGGCAAATATGGGTAACGAGCCATAGTGATCGGGCACGGCGGCGGACACTCCATGGGCGAGAAAAACATCCAACACGTCAAGATAGCCCCTCATGACGGCGTGAAACGATGCTGTTCGCCCATTGTGATCCCGCAGATTGGTATCGATTCCAGGAGTGTCGAGGGACAACTCGACGAGTTTGGGATGATTATTGTGCGCAGCAATGTGTGCTACGCCCCAGCCACTTTTGTTCCCTGTCCTGTAATCTGCCCCTCTGGCAGGTAAACGTTGTACGATCCCCAGGTCACCATTCTCGGATGCTAGCTGAAGAGCCGTGAAGCAGTTTGGTTCGGCGTGGACAAATCGGCCCCGTGGGATAGCAGTACTTCGACGGCATCACGATGGCCCTTCTCCGTGGCGATGAGAAGCGCAGACGAGTCGGATTCGTTCGTTGTCGTTATATTGGCTCCGTGAGTAAGCAGTAGATCAATCATGGCTACATTGCCAGTCCCGGCCGCCAGTCGCAAGGGATCCCAGCCGTTGTTACAAGTCGAGTTGACGTCTGCGCCGCCATCCAGCAGAATCCGCACAATATCCACGTGTCCGCTGTCAGAAGCCAAGTTGATGGGTGTCCATCCATTGCCCCCAGAGAGGTTCACGTCGGCGCCCTTGGCAACAAGAACTCTGACGGCGTCCACCTTGCCCTTATCTGCGGCCAACGCCAACGGTGTCCAGCCATCGGCGGTAACGACAGCAGTCGACGCCCCATGATCAATCAGCAACTCGACGATGCCGCCGTGGCCAGAGCTCGCCGCCGAGTGCAACGGCGTCCAGGGACGTCCGGCGGCGGCGTGAACGCTCGCCCCGTGCGCCAGCAACAGCTTGACCACACCGTAGTGGCCGTTGCAGGCGGCAGATTTCAGGGGCGTCCAGCCCGTCTCGCTCGGCGCCGACACGTCTGCTCCTTTCTCCAAGAGAAGTCTCGCGACTTGGACGTGGCCATCGTTGGCGGCGGCATTGAGCGCCGACCATCCAGCGTAATTCGTTCGAAGGTCAGGGTCGGCGGCCAAAAGCGACTTGACAACATCAACATGGCCCTGCCGCGATGCCGCAGCGACTGCGCTCCAGCCTTCGCTGTTCTTCACATTGACATCTACGCCTGGGATGGCAAGCAAGAGCTCGACGCAAGCTTTGTGGCCCTCGTCCGCGGCAACGGGTAGGAGTGCAAGGTCATGCAGCCTCACTCCAGTCGCCATTGCGCGCCCAAGAGTGTCCACGCGGCCATTTCTGGCGGCCCAGACCAGGGCAGATGCACAAGAATGCTCGACATTGTAGCGATAGAGATGGGCGACGAGAACGCCGTAGAGTCGTCTGTTGCACCGGGCAAAGGCATCGATGTCGCGTTCACAGTCGAGAAAATGGCCGATGCTAAGGAGCAGCTCGTGTGCCAAGCTGAGCAGCGACATTCCGTTGGAGGATGCACGTCACGCGGCTCGATAGCGGCATTCATGTCACGGGGCGCTCGTAAACGGCAGCCTCTCATTCGCTGTCGGCAGATCGCGGAGAATGATTCGCACAAACGCCAGATCGGCTACCGAAGATGTTGAATTATCAGTTGCTTGCTCGTGTTGGTTGATGGTGATGGTTGTGGAGATGGTTGTGGATGAGGCTAGGGTGTCTAATTCTTCCATGGCTGAGCCTTTAACACACTCAAAAGGGATGATACTAGCGGAACATTTTTACACCAATCACATGGCTGATTAAATGTCGTCTCCGTCCTTTCTTGCTGTCATGCCCTCTGACAGGAGTCTATTCCAACAGTGAGAATTGCCGACGTATCCGTTGAGTCTTGTTCTGAGAGTGATGCATTGTTCAAGTCTACCAATTTTAACCATTGATTTTATAAACATATATAAAGCACATTGTCTTTCCGGAAAATACGTATCTAGGTACCTGCTTACCGGCCCTGCATGTACACATGTCCATGTTTTCCAACCACCTTTGCCAACAACTTCTAGAAGGCTCGAACGCCCTAGAACCCAGATGCTCGCATTGCTCAGAACAACGAGTTATCTGCGCACGTAAACGCGCCCCCAACTTTAGAATTTTTGTCCTGGAAAATCCCAACCAGCTGGGCGACGGCAGCCCACAACCCCACGCCATTCATGAACAAGGCCTGCAGGATGAGCAGCCCGTTTACAATAGCAAACGGTATATTCCTTCTCGCAAACTTGTCCTCCCAGTTGCGATGGTACCAGAACACGCCGCTGATGCCAAACGTGAACCACGCGATAAACGTGGCCGAGGCAATGGCTAGGATGGAGTCGAAAATGGGGATGGCATTGGCAATGATGAAGGACAATGTCCAGAAAATGCTCGCGCAGCTCACCCACGTGGTCCACGATTTCAAAGAATTATCTGTGAGCTGGTGCGTCGACTTCATGGCCCGCATGGCAACCACGTAGAGGTACTTGATGGCCGTGTGGCCAAAGACCAAGCCCGTGGACAGAATGGCTGGTAAAACAATGGCGTAGGCCACTTTTGCGGGAACGGCGGGTGCGGAACCGAGGGCAGGGGATGTGGTATACTGGCCCGAGAGACAATATACTGCAACGGCGGTAACAAGATACAGTATCACAGAAAAAATCTGCAGGAACGTGAGGGCTGGCACAAAGTCCCTGCCTGGGTTCCTCATCTCCGCCATGTAGGACACGAAGCCCACGTTGCCAGCATACGCATAGCAAACCTTCAACAGGGCATTAATACCCTGCGAGAAGGAAGGCCGTCCCACCACCTTGAGCTTCTTATCCCATCCCGGCGGAGCAGCTGTCGAGGAGGAAACCCCCAGACTGATGATGACGATGAGCACTGCAGCCAAGATGCTGATTGTCGAGGGCACGCCGACTTGCGCCACGAACTTGAACTGCCGCGGCAGACAGAGCATCCAGCAAGCAAGGGCGGCGATACTTGCAAATCCAACGGTACATAGCCCATGTTTTGATAGCGTATTCAGCGCGACAGAAATCGTAACGGTCGCGGACCCGCACGTGAAGCAGATCTTGATGAGCACGCAGATGCCGAAGATGACCTCAAAGGGCACGCCACCCACCACGCGTGCCATGTCCACCATGTTGACGACGTGCGGGTGCTTGCGGTAAAACTGAAGCAGCTCGTAGGCCGTGTACCATGATATGATGCCCAGCCCAACAATGGCCATGATGGCAGGGACAATGCCCAGCACGTCGAGGATCTTGGGCAGCGAGAGAATTCCCAGACCGACCTGGTTACTTGCCAGGACGAAGGCTGTGTCCCAGCGGCCCATGGTCCGATAATTCTTGTCGCCTTGACTGAAAATATTCGCTGCTGGTTGTTCGTCGTCGTCGACAAGAACGCCTTGTCCACTCGGTGATGTGTTTTTCATCAGGGTACTGATTGCCTCGCCTGCCGTATGTTCTTTTACTATCCTGGCTTGGCGCTCATCCTCTGTATTCTCCTTGGAGAACATGTTGGTTTCAGGGACAAGTGTGGTGATTTTGTCTTTGATGTGTGTCGCCGTTCGCGTTCTATTCAGGATCCTGTCTTTCAGCGTTAAATACGCATGTTTCATTTGTCCAGTAAAGGATTGAGACTTCATAGTATAGGAACAGATGAGACGCAGAAACTGATAAAAGTGTGAGGGCCGATTGCGCGAAATTTAGGGACAAAACTGGCTTTTCTGTTATTTATACACAGCTCGGAATCGCTGAGTCCTGTGGGGAAGATGCAGATGGATGCTGAGAAGGTGGACCAAACATTGCAATCATGTAGTCCTAATCATTCTGTTAACGTAGCAATCACAGGGACCCCATAGCAGGTTAATATTCGCGTCATCGCCGCCTAGTTTTTCCTGCGATCGTCGCGTTCCTCCGATAGCCAAGATAGATCCATCTCATGGTAGGAAGGCGCGCGAAATGTCGGAAGGCATTTTTCATCCAATGCCACATGCCCCAAGAAACGCTTCCAAGGCTTGGTCCGTCTGGAGCTCTACAGGCGACCGCTAGGCGACAAGTCTGCTGGGAATACTTTGCGCGTATTTCCTGAAGGAAGCAGGAAGAAACATCATGAGCGCCTTCGAAGTGGAGATTAGAAAGTGGACCGTCGCATCGCAAAGTACTCAAGTCCCACGGCGGCTCGAACTTTTGCCACTGGTCCATAAATCTCAAAACATCTAGGTAAGGACTTCATCATCGACATTCAAAGAGCAAGTGCTGTCGTGTTTTTTATAGCCATATAAACCTAGAGGCCAGAAAACCTACCCCAGGTCGGGAATAAACAGAGTTTGGTTTTCTGCATAATCATCCCTAGGAAAGCCTTGCGAAGTAGTCGCAGCAGATGTGGGTGCAAGTGTGGGATACAGAGAAGTGAGTCCAGAAGCAGCACCTGGCTTTTTTTCCATCGGCTGTCGCAGGAAGACATGGATGGAACCTTCAGCTGCATAACACACTCCGGTACATGGGCCAGAGTGCTCCGTCCGTGAGCAATAAAAAATCTCTGCCCTGGGCCGCCGCCGGCTTGGCAAGCCGATATCTTTCACGCCTGACATAATGAGCTGATTTATCTCCAGTGGAGCAACAAAATTGTAACATAGAGAGGACGAAATGATTTGTGCTGTGCCGAGTGAACGCAGACGGGAAAAGATTGAACGCTGGCAGCATATGTAAATGTTCCCGCCCGCCTCCAATGTATGGTATTTAGCGGTGATAGTTGTCCGAGATATGGAGAAAATTTGAAAGTGCCCAGTTAATATTCGAGGACGTCAAACGATCGTGTTTCCGTTAAACGAATCGTGGAAATTCATGCCGACAGGCTCTGTGGCTCCTTGTCATGTGTAGAGTCTGCTACTTCGACCGTTGTCGACTTGGCAATCCACATGTGATCGCCATCGAGATGACGTGCGACACTCGGTGCGTGGAATATCCCGTATGTAGTGTATGGCCATCTGCGTCTTGTACGTTCCTCATATCGTCTGTAAGGCATGACCACGCCAAGACACAACATATCGCAACACGATCCTTCACCCCTCAGCACAGCATATCCTGCTTTCGATCCACAGCGTTGTTTTGGCGCAACGGCAGGCGCGCCAAAACAAAGCTCACTAGAGAGTCCAGAAAGAGAAAGAAAGAAAGAGAACGTTCCAGTGCCATTACATGGCAGTGCACCACCACGATAGCCTAATGTTGCCATAAGTCATTCTTATTCCTTTCCCACATACAATATGTACAAGCTCCCATCTCCGGTCAGCGTTCTCATCACGGCTGCCAATCGAAATCGCCTAGTTGGTTCGCGCGCCGCCCTTTGACTCCCTCAACTCGTCCATCTTGGCCACCCTCTTCTTGAACTCAACGTATTGGCACTTTTCGTAGCTATGTCGCTCGTCCTATACCAATGTCAGCCCAGATATCCATCTTATGTTTCATTTTCTTTTTATTCTTTTAGTTGGCCCTCTTTGCTCTGCCAAGGCAGGCCCGAGGCCGTCCATCTCCCAGCGCTCGAAGCTGATGACTTACTGAGCACTTCCACGGGGCATACCACGTCTCTTTTCGGCACTTGTTGAGCGGGATAAGAAGGTGCGCGCAGCTGTCTCTGTAGGCGAGCGGGATGCGGGCGTCGCGCATCTCCTCTCGGGTCGCGGCTGCGCAAGATGGAATGGGATTAGCAATTGTGCGGGCATTGAAAGTGGTCTTTAGCTCAGACAAGATTTCGCGTACCCCGGGTCTCTGTAGCTTCGTCGGAAGCCATATTTTCGTCAATCAACTGACTTGCGAAGAAAGTCGTTTGCTGGCATGCTACTCTGGACTCTAAACTGACGTTGCTCTATGCTGGGATGGTGGAGGCATTGGTGGTTCGGGTGTGGAGACCTGATATTTCAGGCATGATGAAGAGCCTCTCTGCCAAGCGAAACGGCGCATCAAACCTTTTTAACGAGAGTTTGCGCATCACAAACAAGTTTCTTCGTCATAGGATCAATAGTGTACATTCATACATTGTCTATTTTAATGCATATACTCCCTCACAGTACCTCAAGGTAGAAACATTCCGTTCCTTTTTTTTTTTTTTTTTTTTTTTTTTTTACCAATCGGTTCGAAGTATTTTTTGTGATATGTACCTATGTATAGAGCAATATCATGAAGGCCAGAACGCTTTTCAGATACTACAAAAGTTCGTTCCTTCCCATTTCCATCTTAAATCCCGCACACATACACAAACTCTGTTCAACGGAGTAAAAACACATCTGCCTTCTTCTGCAATGCTGGTGCCAGTTCCCAAAAAACATGCCCATCGTGGACTCCTCTTATGATACAGCAACAGCAGCATCCTCCCTATTCTTGCCCTCTCCAGACGCAAATCGCGTCATGCTAAGA
Source organism: Aciculosporium take MAFF-241224 (assembly GCA_000222935.2). Lineage (NCBI taxonomy): Eukaryota > Fungi > Ascomycota > Sordariomycetes > Hypocreales > Clavicipitaceae > Aciculosporium > Aciculosporium take. Next base: position 3,925 of record AFQZ01000166.1, on the reverse strand, counting down.
CCAGGAGCCCATCGTCTCTGATTCTTTCGTCCGCCCTTCTTCTCCCGTCTCACCTGAGCAAGACGAGCCTCTTCCTGTACCAGTTTCTTCTCGCTGGCCCTGTCAAGCATGGTCCCTTCCAGACTTAGGTAACTGTTTTCTCCATTGGTGCCAGCATCAAAGTTGCGGATCCTGAAGCGGACCTTGCCCTTGATGCGAGTTCCGCTGCCATCAACCCAAAATCCGGTGCTGTGGATCTGGCGTACCACACCATGATCGTCTTCCGTGATTACTGATGCGGTTTCTTCAAAGCCATTCGCCTCTGGGGACTCGTTAGACACCCACCTCCATGATGGCGGAAGTCGAGTGGCTTCGATGGAGGCATTGAACTTGCCAAAGCACACAACACCGATGTGGCCCTCTGTTTGTAAATTGACGCTGCCCTCCATCCAGGCTCCCCGGGTGGGGACGAAGAGCTCAACATCAGCGGTGATCCAGCCGAAGCCAACGGCGTATTCGCCCTTTGATAGCAATGTCGTGGGAGATTCGTCATCGGCCGCGGCCCCACGGCGGCCAGGCTCGTGTCCGAGCGATACATTAGCGTAGTCCAGAAGGAACCCTCCCATCTCAGGCACGTATCTGTTCCGAAGTTGTTGCAGGTGATGGTTTTGGGCAGTTGTCACTGGTTGAGCCCAGCCACTGGGGTATACGGCCTCATAGAGCGATACCGTTTGCTTGAAGAACGGGAACTGTGGATTGTCAGGAATATCTGGTGGCTGGTATATACCAGAAGGCGCCGCAGCCGATGGCTCGTCAACATCCATCGCATCCCCGTCGTGATTTTCAGGTTCTACCAGCGTCGCTTCTGGCTTGACATCATCGGAAGTGGTTTCTGCATCCTTCTTCTTGTTCTTCTTCTTCTTCGTCTTCTTCTCCTTCTTCTCAGACTTTGACGTCCCGCTATTTATGTGTGGAATCTCGTCCATCTGTACTGAGTCTTCTTCGTCCTTACACTTTTTTCTCTTCTTCTTGCTCTTCTCGTTTATGGGCGCCGCCGCATCTTCTTGGTCTGCAGCATCATCTCCACGCTTCGGTTTCCCATCCTTCTTGCTCTTGTTCTTCTCCTTCTTTGTTTCTTGACTATCGACTAAGCCATCATCTGGTGCAATTGCATGAGCCGAGATGCTCTTGGATTTCTTGTGCTTTCGTTCACCGTCAACGGCTATGTCCTCTTCCCTTGCGCGCTTCTTTTCATGTTTCGACAATTTGTCCTTTTTGGACTTTTTCTCGTGTTTAAGAGTGTCGGGTTCCGGGGATGCTGCTGTAGGCATTTTGCTGGAATCTGTGAGCCTTGCCGGGTTCGGCTCCTATGGCTTGAAAGGCTGTTTAGCAGGCGGTGTTTTGTCTTAGTCGAAATTTTTTTCCTTGTTGAAATGAAATGCCTTATCGATTGTGGCACCTGATCTTCCCCTTGTAAGAAAGCGGGGCTGTGGCGCGGTGGTGGCTCGTGAACTGGCTGGGAGGATGCATTCGAAAGGGACAGTGAAGGAACTCGGTAAATCTTACATGTTGCCAACTGTTTTGCAACATCACAATTCCGTATCTCACAATTCCGTGCCTCACAATTTCGTCCCTCACAATTTCGTATCGTCCAGTTCTGGAGTCTTTCAAGCAAACAACTAGGAAGGAACCCAGCAGCATATTTGTTCTAAGGCAAAAATTGAAGAGGCTGTAGCAGCGCAGATAGGAAGAAGCACCAATGTTATATCAAAATATTGCTGCAGTCCTTCTTACATGAATACATGGTTGGCAGCAATCTCCATATTGCCCAATTTTGTTGGCGTAGAGTATGGTCACGACAAGGTGTACACGTCAGATTTGGCGGTTAGTAACCAGGCAAAGTGCCCTCACAAAATAGCCGAAGGTGACGACGTGGTTGGTGTTGTTGGCTCTGTCATACACCAGGACGTCGGTCATAGCTAACTGCTTTGTGTAATTACTTCACTGAGTCTCGACGACTTTTGTGCCAAGTTTAGGCATTGGGGTTGCGACAATCAAGCAGCTATGTTATTCTCTAAATAATATGAAGATGAGATGAAACGCGACAAAAGAAAAATGACATGCGACGGGTGGCTTCCCGGATTTGGATGTACCCGACAGTACATCAACTTAGCGCAAGTCTGACTAATAACCTAATAACAGTCAAAGCCGCGGCAACCGGCCAAGGCGTTTTCGTGCACAAAAGTCCAGTCGGCTCATCTCCACGAGCCTTTGTTCAGTCGAACATTTCCGCTGCAGGTCTCAGCAGCATCATTACTATTTGTGCACATCAGCATTTCGCTTTCAAACCGCACTACCTCCGATTTCGAGTTTAACCATTCGATGCGGTTGTGAATTGTCTTCCATGTGCATCAGCATTCGGCCGCATCGACGTGCGTCACACGGCACACCACCGCCGCCATACCTGACTGGAATGCCATCCAACACTCGGTCCGAGCTCGGCGAGACGAGCCAGCTCCCTTCCTTTTACTCTCCTCGCTCGACTCCGGCAGATAGCTCGCTTAGAAACAAAAAGCACCTTCGCGATCATGTAGACGAGTTTTCTCTCTCGAGGGAGACTGCCGACGCAGCATATGCACCCCCACCATCGCTCCTCTCCCCGGCCTTCACCCCGCCGCGGACTCCCGATACGCAGATTCCGCCAACGGCAGGGCCGCGCGGTGTACCCGTCGACAGTTCAGTTCCCAACGGAGGATGTGGTAGCAAGAAACCGAAGCTTTTGCAGACACTTCCCGAAGTGCAATGCATTGTGCGCGCACGTATTCCCACCGTCAATGGCACTGAGATGTTTCTGCATCTCTACTCCAACAACGTCGACAACAAGGAACATCTAGCCATTGTATTCGGCAATCACATACGCAGCCAGAGCCTGAATGCCCCTCGTGAAGGAGAAACAGAAATGGACCGCATGATTCGCGGCGCCTACACTGGTAGACTGTATCCTGGTCGGACAACCAGCAGCACCAGTGCCGAGGCATCCACCACAGCATCCGAGCATTCTTCTTCTGCTTCTTCACAGTCCCCCTTGGTTCGGATTCACTCCGAGTGCTACACTGGAGAAACCGCATGGTCTGCTCGTTGCGATTGCGGAGAGCAGCTCGATGAGGCAGCTCGTCTGATGGGCCTCACTGGCAATTCCTCCGGGGGCATCATCATCTACCTGCGTCAAGAGGGGCGAGGCATCGGGCTTGGCGAGAAATTAAAAGCATACAATCTGCAGGATCTGGGTTCGGATACAGTAGAGGCAAATCTCTTATTGCGCCACCCCGCTGATGCTAGGAGCTACGGCTTAGCCACGGCAATGCTGCTGGATCTAGGACAGCACGAAGTGAGATTGCTGACGAACAATCCCGACAAGATAAGGGCTGTTGAGGGACCAAACAGGGAGGTTATTGTAAAGGAAAGAGTAGCCATGGTGCCTTTGAGTTGGAAGGGCAAAGGAGGCTTCAAGAGTCAGGAGGTGGAGGGCTACCTCAAGACCAAGGTAAGGCGATTTTGCGGGTAGACAATCCGCGGAGAGGAGCTTGGCTAACCTGTGAATCTCTAGATCGAGAAGATGGGGCACATGTTGGACATGACCGGATCATAGTGCGATGAGATACGTATAGCGATAGATTAGACCTTGATTTTGCCTGGGACGTGAAAAGTATTTGATGCAAGCATGTTCTGGAGTTTTAAACGATTTTCGGACAAAAGCGTTGGCAAGGGTTTTTCTGTGATTTTATTTTTCTTCTTTTTCTTCTTTTTCTTCTTTTTCTTCTTTTTCTTCTTGTTCTTTTCTTTTTCTCTCTTTTGTTTACGTGGACTAATTGCTACTGCACAGAGAATGCTGCAGACTGCTTGAATTATAAGACTTGCACCAAGGAGCTTCTTGTTAAATTTTGAG
>AFQZ01000167.1:0-69167 GCA_000222935.2 Aciculosporium take MAFF-241224 | reverse complement strand
AAATATCCCTTCAACGACCCTGCTAGCGGACTTCCCCTCGCCATCCTATAAAAAAGCCACGCCAAATAATGTCATCTTCCTAAATATCCCTCCAGGGCCCCTACCAGGGCCGCCTGCGGCGAGCTCCCGCCTCCGGCGGATATCCCTTTGCTATAGTATAAAGAAGCTACGCCAAATAATGCCGTCTTCCCAAGTATCCCTCCGGGGGCCCTGCCGTGCCGTGGCAGCACGGCAAATCAACCTCGCACCCCGCAACAGCCAAGGACCGCGGCGCAGAGCTGGCCGTCCTCCCCCTTTGCATCCCCCTCCCTGCCTCTGCACGCACCAAGCACCCCGAGGGTCCCAGGTACGAGGCCCAGCAGGACCATCCATCATGATACACCATGCTCTTCCCCCTTCATTGTGGCTGGCCGGGACAAAAAGCAAGTCCCCTGCTTTTTTCCCCAAAGCCCTTGTCATCTACCATCCAACCTCTTTATTCTACACACTGCTTCTAGAGTACACACACTGGGCCCCTTTTCCCCCTTGAGGAACATGCAAACACACACACACGTGCACAACTCATCTCCCCCCGACGCCCTCCACCCAGACATCAATTCGCCATGACAGGAAGAGGAGGAGACGGAAAGGAGAGGAGAAGAGGGAAAACGTCCACGTCTTCCATCACCGCCGTCCCCCAGCATCCCCCGCCGGCCTCCCCAACCCCATCAGCACAACCGCCAACACGACCGCCATCCCCGTCGCCCCCGCCCGATAAGCATACTCCCTCCCCGCCCACCAATACGCGCTCGTGAACAGGACAGGTCCCAACCCCCGACCCAGCTGCCCCCAGCTCCGCAAGACGCCCAGCTTGGCGCCGCGCTCATGCTCGGCCGCCTCAAAGCTGCTCAGCGCGTTCAACCCCGTCACCACGGTCGCCGACGTCACGGCCAGGCACGTTGCCGCGGCGTACAGCCCCCCCACGGTGCTCACCCTCCCGAGGAGGTAAAAGGCCGCCAGACAGGAGAAGACGCCGAGCCGCACGGCCGCCAGCGGGGGCATCCGCCGCGTGACGCCCCCCTGGAGGACCGAGGCCACGAGCCCGACATAGCCCAGCAGTCTCCCGTTGTTCCGCGAAGAAAAGGCAAAGAGCTCGTACGTCATGAAAGACAGGGAGCTCTCCATGCCGGAAAAGGAGAGCAGGAAGAGGAAGTGCACCGCGTTGAGGACAAGATGCGAGTTTGTCCTCGGCAGCAACGTCTTCTCCTCCTCGTCCTTTCCCTCCCCGCTCTTCCTCTTGGTCGAAAAGGGCAACGTCTCCGGGAGATAAAGATACAAGTAGACCGTCTCGGCGACAATCAAGCCCAGACTGAAGACGGCCGCCGTGGCAAACGGATTGGCCGCCACAACCCTCTTGGTGCTCAGCCAAGCGCCCAGCCCAGGCCCAAAGGTGAAGGCAACGGAGAAGCAGGCGCCGATGATGGCCATGGTCGACCCCCGCGACGCCTCGTCCGATATGTCGCTCGCCATGGCCGTCGCCAGCTGCACGTTGCCCTCGGACAGGCCGCCCACGACGCGGCTCGCGACAAAGGTCCGGAAGTCGACGGCCGCCACCCACAGCAGCACCGAGAGCACGTTGCCGCACATCGAGGTCAGGAGCGCGGTGCGGCGGCCGTATCGGTCCGAGAGGCGGCCGATCAGCGGCGAGGCAATGGCCTGCAGCAATCTATGTGACACACACACACACGCAAAAAGGAAGAGGAAGAATCTGGTCAGTCTCCTGCGGCGAGGTGCTGGCGAAGGGGGTGGGTGTTTGAAAGGCATACGAGAACAAGGAGCCCATGGCGCCCCCGAGCAAGACGATATCATGGCGCGAGTCAATCGGTCGCGAAAACGAGGCCTTGTATCGGTTCAGCCCTCCCAGCAATCGCTGCAGCAGGGTTGGTGCTCCGCCATCAATCGACGGCGGCGGCTCGCGGTCTCGGTAGAATTCCAAAAGCTTGGGGAAAAGGGGTAGGATGAAGGTGAAGGATATCTGCGCCTCGTGTCAGCATGGCATGGGCGCCGAGTGATTCGGCCATGTCGGGCCCAGTAGGTCAAGAAGGTCAGGCTGGTCAGCCAAGGTCACGGTAGGTACTTTAGGTACCAAGTACCTAGGAAGTAGGTAGGTAGGTAGGTAGGTAGGTACCCAAGGTACTTGGGAAGTAGGCAGGTACTGACCAGGTCCAGCAACAGAGACACCACAATCACCCTGAGGACTCTCCTCCTCGTGGCAGCGTCAACCACAGCCATGGTGGACGTGACGGTTTGGGCCTCGAAAGTTGGAAACCGCAGTGTGTGTGTGTGTGTGTGTGTGTGCGAATGTGCCGTGGTCGCTTGGAAACAGAAAAAAAGGACATGTGTCTCTGCAGCATGGGCGCTGAAACAAGCCGTTTGTCAAAAACGTCGGCTGCTTCACCACGGACCACGGACCACGGACCACGGACCACGGACTGGGTACCACGGACTGGGTACCTCGCACCAGGTACAGGTACATGGGCAAGTACCTACCTACGTACCCGCCGTGACCACCGACGACCGCCAAGTGAGTGTCCCAGACTGAGTGTCCCAGACTGAGTGTCCCAGACTGGCCGTCTCCACGAATGATGCATGTCCGCCCAATTGGGTAGTCAGTCATGCACGAAATTCACGCGGCCCATCATGCAGCAGCAGCCATGTTGTATTCGCGACATTGATCTCGACTCGGCCACATCCATAAGTCGCGACTCGCGCTACAAGCATTGAAAGCAGGCTCACCTCGTCCATGGTCATTCAAGGATGCGTGTGCGCTTTCCTCTCTCGTGCCGGTGGCGCTCTTCCTTTCCATCATTCTTGCGAGGGACTGACTGCACGAGATCAACGAGTCTTCCGTCGGAATCCTACCTGCCGAAAAAAACCACAGGATTTGATATATTATTACTTCTTTACTATAGGGTTATATATACCTAGGTATATCGTACTTTCTTATCCATCTTTACTTTTTTACGGAATCGTACCTGCCGAAAAAAACCACAGGATTTGATGCGTCACTCACTACAGTGCCTTCAACCAACCGTTTGCGACCACGCCGACCCCCCCCCCCCCCCAACATGTAGATGCCCATGCGCTCCTGTTTCCATTTCATTTCACGCAGCACAAATGTCATTCACGCACTACCAAGAAAAACAGGAAAGAAAAAAGACTGCGGGGAAAAGGAAGAAGAAGAAGAAGGAGAAGAAGCAGGAGAAGAAGAAAAACAACCCCCCCGCCCGCCCGCTTACACCGACTCGCTCGGTTGGACAAGATCAAGCACAAGCCGAATCCCTCTTGTCCCCTGCAATCAAGTCCGTGTTAGACCCCGTGGGACGACAAGACATTGGTAGGAAAAAAATGTGCGCACCTTGTATGGTATGGGAATAAAGTAGTCAGAGGCCATTTGACAATCTCGAGCGGTCGTCTTGTATGTTCGCAAAACACCAGTATCCCCTGGCCGGCGGTCGCCGTCAAGGTCACCTTCAAAGGCGCCTGCACTTCCCCATCTGCGAAACAGCTTGGCGAGCGCGAGGTACAACTCGGCGTTGGCAAGAGCCATTCCCAGACAGATGCGTGTGCCACCTCCGAATACTGTCAGGTATTTGTCAAGTCGCTCGCCCCCGTTCAACCAACGCTCAGGATGAAAGCCCAAGGGGTCTGGGAAAATGTTTTCGTCCATGATGGTCTTGTACGGACTCATGCTGACAACCGTATTCCGCGGGATATGCCATTCCTTTGTATTTTCACGATCATGCACGACAAAGGATTCGTCACGAGCAATTCGAGTCAGTCTGCCACTGGTGCCAATGCCATGTCGCAAAGCTTCTTTGACTACGGCACGGAGAAATGGCATGGATTCCAGCTTGGCAAGTGGCACAACCTCATGAGGGTCTGGAATGGCCTCGAATAGCTCGTCTCGCAGTCTTTTCAACGCAGTAGGACGATGTAGAAGATGAAAGGTGGCTAATGAGAGAGTCCACGATGTAGTGAGAGTGCCGCCTTGTACCAAGATTTGCCCCTCCTGAGCCAGACGAGCTGGTGTTTTCTCAAAGTCCGGCAATGCCTTGGATGAGAGCAAGTCATGGAAGATGGTAGGATGATTCACGTCCAGCTGCCATTTTCCCGTCTTCTCAGTCGTCTTGATTTCACGAATCTGATCGAGAATGTCATTCTTCATCTTTAAAAATCCTGACCAACCTAGAAGGGGAAAAGAAAAAAAAAAAAAAAAAAAAAAAGTAACAATAAAATAGAATTCTCCGTGATTTCAATGGGAACCGTGGTCGCGCGTACCGGGAATCCAGCGACCAGAAAAGGACTCTGGCAATGCATTGATCAGGCTCAGAGCCCAATTTGCGTGCTTAATCAGCGGTCCCAAATGCGTTCCCATCAACAGATTATCGGTCACTTCGGCGCCAAAGTCTGGCTTTTCGACTGCATTGTACTCGTTAAACTTCGCAGTCCGACGCATAATGCGGAAAAAGGGGGGTCAAACGTACCGAGTCGATCACTCCGGGCAAAGGCATATTCGTTGATGACATCTGACAAACCAAGCTCAGCACCCCAGACTCGTTCCTACGCACAGCCTTCTCAATACATGAAGCTTACCATTCGTAAAGGCCGAGAACGGGTACATCATGTCGAGAGGTCGGCTGCCCTTGGTAGCCGCAAATTTGTACAAGGCGTCGAGAAGGCTGTCAACCCTCTCTTCAATGACGGATTGCAAATTTCGGACACTTTGTGTGGAAAAAAACGGGCTTAAAGCAGACCTTCGAAGTTTATGATGGTCGTGGTCGATGGTTGAGAGCGCGCTGTCTGGTGTCAATCGTTAGATTCAAAAGAGGGACGTCGCGACACATTCTGGGTTTTCGTAAGCCCAATGGCTCGCTTACTCGGAGCTCCAAACTGTTTGAATCGTGTCAGCCATACAGTTGCTGCTCATTCGTCATGATTTGAAAAGGACTCACTTGCTTGGTCCAGAAAGCCCACTTGTCCCGTGGTCTTGTTGGACCCCCAAACAAATCATCATGAAAGTCGTGTTCTCCCACATGGATCTCCCAGGGACTGATCCGAACCACGGGACCGTATTGTCTATGCATCTCCAGAATCTTAAACGTGTACTGGCCGCCAAGAATTATGTCGTAATAAAACTCGTAGTATTGCGTCAATGCTGCAAGTCTTGGTCCTGGGATATGAGCGATGGGGCTGAGATACAGTCTCCGCACGGCGACGAAAATGGCATAAACCAGCCAGATGACACCGGTTACGGCTGCCATCTGCGCCCATGATAGGTCATGTAACAGATGGCGAACCGTCATTTTGGTCCGTATAACGGGTCTGATGATCTCTCGGTAAATGTAAATGATGATGCTAGCAGACTCTTGTTTGATCTTGTATTTCTTTCTTTCTTTCTTTCTTTTCTTTTTCTTTTTTTCTTTTTTTTTTTCTTTTTTTTCTTTTTTTCCTTTTTTTTTTCTTTTTCCTTTTTTCCTTTTTTCTTTTTTTCTTTTTTCTTTTTTCCTTTTTTCCTTTTTTCCTTTTCTTTTTTTTCTTTTTTCTTTCTTTCTTTCTTTCTTTCTTTCTTTTTCTTTCCTTCTTTTCTTTTCTTTTCTTTTTCTTTTTCTTTCTTTCTTTATTTTTTCCCCCTTCTTCTTCTCCCTTTTCTTCTCCTTCTTCTTCTTCTTCTTCTTTCTGTAGGGCAGCAGCTTAGTGTATCATTTTATATCTTCCTTGCCATGCAGCGGGCCGAGTAAAGAGGGGAGGATGAGCAAAAACGAGGCTCCAGACGCCAAGAGGCTGGCAAGTCGACCTGGATGACTCGGTCAAGGCAACAGCTGTCCGATAAGTATGACGCACAGGACGAAGGGAAGGAGACAAATTATGGTTAATGTATAGCCCCAGGCAGGGACGCTCCTCCCTTGCCCGACCTTGGCGAGCTTGCCACACTTGATATCCTCATTTCCGGGCCATGCGGTCCCCGACGTCCAACCCCCAAGAGGGAGACCAATGGCTCACCCTGGTTCATTAGGTAGTTGGTGTGGAGCTAACGAGTTTGGTGTCCGGGAGAACGAATGAGTGGCGGTGACGAACCACGCAAAGCTGGAGAGACACGGCCAGGAGAGAAAAGAAGGGCGTTATAGTTTGCCATGCTACGGATCCGCCGCCGTTACCAATGTGGGGAGGGGGGGGGATGCGGCGGGGGGGGGGGGGGGAAGAGAGGAGGAAGCGAGAGGCTGAAGCATCGACACTCGCTTTGCGAAGACGCATCGAGTAGACAACTTGCCAGATTGGGTCAACATGACAATCCTCGATTGGTGACGCCGGGGTAGTCGAGTCTGATGCCCAGGGGCAGCTTTGGCACACGCGATGCATGCATGTAGACACGAGTTTGAGAGGATTTTGGAAGCGGGCGCAACAATGACAGGCGGGTTGGCCCGCCAAATCCGTGGCCGTGGCCGTGGGCAATGACGAACATGGCTGAGTATGGAGTCCATGGACAAGGGCAAGCACGTCTCTATTCGAACCCGATGTTGGAATACCCTGCTGGCTTGCAGGAAACGGGTCTGATCTAATGCAGGCGGTGATGGGAGGCCGATACCAGATTACCTACCAGCCGGAGCCGTACATACAAACGGAATGCAGGAAATCATGTTGGGCACCAACGACGAGAGTAACTGTCGATTGCCGAGGCGCGACATTTCACCGAGGTCAGCGACGTTCTGCATATTCCTTGGTCCAGGAAAACGGTTTTTTTTTTTTTTTTTGTGGCGTACATGGCTGAACGCGTCTCGGAAACCCAAGCTCATGTTCTCTTTTCGACTTCGGCGGGCGGAGGCTATAATGACCTTTTCAATGGCCATGATACGGGGGTTCATGTACCAATCAAGTCGTGGAAACAGGTTCGCATCGCGGCAGGGCGGAGATTTAAACCGAGGTCCAGGCCATAGCCCTGTCCTTTGCATAGGCACTAGCTGGGACTGGATAAATGATGGGAGAGAGAAAGATGAAACACAATGTCCGCCATCTAGGAACCTGATGGACAGGACATGTGCGCTTCGAGCCGGGAAAAGAAAAACAAGAAAAAGAAAAAGAAAGGTTTCTTTGCCGGGTAGCACAGCATGAGCAGCCCTGGCGTGATATGGCAATGATCCGGCGGGGTAGTCGCATTATATTGCTTCCGTCTCCTTCCTTTTTCTTCTTCAATTTCTTGCCCCCGTCGACCATCGAAGTCTTGATTTTTCATTCTTGATTATTTTTATCCTTTTCCTGTAGCTTGGGCTTCCCCTCCACCGCCCGAGAAGCTCGTCTGCCGACCAATCAGTTTAGTTGTTGGCCAAATCGTGCGTCTGGGCTCGTTGCGTCGCACTGGGCTACGAGGCCCTGGTCTGGTGAAAGGAGGCGACAGCAGAGCACGGCACCCTGTCAAAATCAGTGAATCGGCATCTTGGCCGTGGCACTCTCTTTTTTCTCACCTTTTTCTTACCTTTTTCTTACCTTTTTCTTACCTTTTTCTTTACCTTTTTTTTACCTTTTTTTTACCTTTTTTTTACCTTTTTTTTACCTTTTTTTTACCTTTTTTTTACCTTTTTTTTACCTTTTTTTTACCTTTTTTCTTACTTTTTTCTTACCTTTCTTTTACTTTTCTATTACCTTTCTTTTACCCTTCTCTTACCTTTCTTTTACCCTTTTCTTACCCTTCTTCTCTTCTTCCCACTTTTCTCTACTTTTTCCTCTTTTCTTTTTTTCGCCCTTTCTCCTCGCGACAGCCTCGTGAGGGAGCCGCAGGCGCAGCCAGCAGCCAGCGGAGAGGGAGGGCTGGGTTCGATTTCTGCCAATTGGGCATCGATGATGCCAGCAGCGGAAGAATAAAGACGCCACCTGGGAAGAATGAGGCGTTTTGCCTTTTTGTAATCGGTTTCTGGCTTCTGGCGCCCACAAAGCCGGATATGGTGAAGCGCAGATGACGGACAGCTGCTTCCTTGCCTGCGTTGAGCATGCATGTAAAAATGTAGGAGGTAGTACTTTTATGCATGTACTGTGTAGTATGTATGTACGTACTTACGTAAGAGGTACGTAGCTACTTACCTACCCAAGGTTAGGTACTTGAGTACTCGGTAGGTATGGATGAGGATGAGAGGTACTTTGTAGGAAATAACTTGCCAGGTCCTGGTCTTGTCTGCGCACGCCCATCCATGAAGTAAAGGCTATTCTATTCCGGTGGGTAACAAATGCGGCTAGGCCAAGAAAAAAGAGGGTCAGCTGAGAAAGTCTAGGGTCAAGACCAAGAGATCTCGAACGCAAACTCGCGGCTGGTGGCGAGATGACTCGTCGTGTTTCTGGTCGGCACATTTTCTTCATTGTTTGCGAGTACCGAACATGGCAATCAAGTCAGCGCCCGCGCCGATGCCGTGGTCTGGGAAGCCCACGCACATTTATTTACATGGAACTTGCTCGTGGAAAAAAAGTCGACATTTTTTTTTTTTCCTGCGCCGGCACTTCTGCACGTCTGCCTCTTTCGGCTGAAGCATCGACAGCGCGGTACATACAAGCATGAGCATGTACATGTCATGTGTTCATCAAGTACACATACATGCATCTCTTGCATGTGCCAGAATCCCAGATAAAACACGACAACTCATTTGCCCTTGTTGAGGGCCTCACCCCCCCCCCAGCGTCCAGACAGACGCACACTCCCCCCCTCCCCTTCCGCCGTCCTTGTCTTGGCTCAGGCGACGGTAGATACAAGCTGCCTACTTGTCTAGATATCACGTGCAGGTTCGTTGTAAGCTGAGAAGCGCAGAAGAGTTGAACATAAGCTTCCAGCTAGCGAAAAAGTGCAAATGCTACGTTGAATGTTTTTCCCTTGCTCACGTGACATATCGTCAAACTCGATTTTACTTCGTGCTTCTTTTCTCCGTTTTTAAACTTCATCCTATTATACGAATTCACTGGGCAATCGTTGACAACCAACAACGACAAACACGCACATTGAAAATATAATTGTGCGGCTCCTCGCAGGGTCAGGGTGAATTGCGCTCCAAGTAGCACCAGAAGAAAAAAAAAGTGCGGCTCCTCGCAGGGTCAGGGTGAATTGCGCTCCAAGTAGCACCAGAAAGAAAAAAAAAAAAAATCGAAAGCCACTCGTGACATCAATGACGTCGATTGAAGACGCCATGATTGGGTAAGAAATGGATGATTGAACATGTTTCACAGATTTGTGCATCGTATGCAGTTCCAAAGGCGTGACATCCGGGAGGCGAGGGGGGGGGGGGGGGTAAGAGGACGAATGGGCTCCCACGAGGTCAGATATTCTGTCTCTCCTGTCTCTCCTTTCTGCGGACAGAAAAAGGCACCGTGGAATGCTGCCACAAGATAAACCTTCCGAGTTGCATGTTCCGCGCCACGCGTCGTCACGGGAGTCAGTGAGAATGTGCAAGCTGGGCTTTTTGGCTGGTTGGGCGGCGTGTTACTCGAGTTTGCTGTTGGCATCCGTGTCGACGAGATGAAGACAGATACATGCGAGATGGTGTTTCCTGTCGGGCGCATGAATTGTCTTTTTTCCCCTTGTTGGTGTAGGGCCTTCTGCACCTTGCCTTTCTCGTGATCAACCTTTGATCTTCTTTCTCGGCCTTTTTTTCTCCCTTTCACGTATACCTTGTCGGTGAAAAGGCCAAATGTGTGTCTTTGTCCCCGCGTTAGTGTAGGACCCTCTCCGCGTTGCCTTTTCTCGTGATGAACGGTCAAGGCTGTTGTTATTGTTATTTTGGTCTTTTTTGCCTTGTTTGCCTTTTTTCTCGGTTCCACGCACACCTTGTTCGTGAGAAGGCCGAGGTTTTCTCTTTCCTCTTCCCTTCTTCTCTCTTTCCTCATCCTTTTTAGCCTGACGCGAAAATGTTTCATTATTAATCAAGACAGGAAGGTGAGACTGACGGGCCCTGTGGCCCCCCCCTTTTTTTTATTTTCCCCCCAACTCCCCTCATTCGCAATCACATCTACCGAGATGGAAACAGACCAGGGAAACCGGCGTTTCGATCCAGATTATGTATATCTCGATGAGAGATAACCAGACCCATTCAACATCCTCAGTCGGCTCCGCCAACCCCTCGAATGGAATTTGGATATCGTGGATCACGCACGGCCTTGTGCATCCCAACTCGCCACGTGGCCACAGATTTGTTTCAATTGCATCGTTTAAGAAACCCACTCTACCCCAGGGTAGGTAGGTACCTTAGGTAGGTACCTAGGTACTTCTTAAGTAGACGAGTGCACCGTCTTTGGAATCGACGCAATGGACGCCGCCAAACACGTCCGGCCCATTTTGACATGCCTCATCTCGGTCCGTCCCAGGTCAACAGTCGAATGACAAGCCCAACCCTCTTCGACAAACATGACGTGGGCAAGAAACACGCTGAGATGCAGGGCTCAGCAGTCGCATGTACATCTGGGAGTCGCAGCTAGTCCACGTGGGCCGCTGGAGCAAAGATTCATTAAATATAGAAATATAGAAAACTCAAGTCTGTTCATGGTTCCAACGGTCCCAACTCGTCGAGCAAAAGATTCGACTTTCATCACCGCCGTCTTCACTACTCCACCAGACAAGTCCGCCTTGTCACAAGGCAGCAAGGATGCCAAGTGACCATCTGATTTCTCCAAAACACCACGTGGCTGTCTGTCCTCCTCCTTCACTGAACGTTCACGCGGGGGGGGACGAACAGCAATGATCCATCTCCCTGTGCAGAAATTAGCTTCAACAGACCATCTCAAACAAACGGCCTTTTACACTCTCCCGTCCTTTTGTCTCGTCCGACACCATATGAACTAGCCCAGACCTTCCCCACAACCGCTCTGACTGACCCCTTCGCCAACAAAGAAAAGAAAGAAGTGAGGAAGAAAATTCATCCCCCCCCACGGCGACATCGTCAACACCCCCATTTCCGCCCGGGCACGCAACGTGTCTCACAGGAACAAAACAACCCCCAGAAATAATTCAACCGCCACAAAAATCGAAATACGACATCCCCAACTCACTATCCATCACACAAAAGATAGTTTGGGCCCCAGAAAAATCGCGACGAGGACGATTCGTCCCTCCTCCACCAAACGCCAAATTCGTCACTGATCTCGCGTGTTGAAAAAAAAAAGGAATAAAAAAAGAATAAAAAGAAAGAATAAAAAGAAAGAATAAAAAGAAAAAGGTGCCAAGACGGCTTAGAAATACTGTATACGACCTACCTAGCTAGATCAAGACTTGAACCCAGAGAGGACAGCATTCATTCTCTATGCCTTTCCTGCAACCAACGAAAAAAAAAAAACCCCAAAAAAACCATCTCGTCTCTTTTTTTATCATTTCCTACACTACACCTCTCACATTCTTCACATGTCTTCTTTTCTTTTTTCCCTTCTCTCTTTTCCATTGTACAAAAGCACAGCCCCGGGAATGCCGTCTCCCGGATCGACCCTCCGCCCCCGGCAATGTACAAATGGATGTACAAACCTCCAGCCGTGCAATACAATCACGCACATGCGGCACAATCGAGGCGTCAAGAGTCAAGACCCGCCTGGTGGACGTCACAAACCCCTTGTCCGAATCAGGATCAGAAAGAGAACCGGATCGGTCCCCCGTCAGAACTCAGACATTGGCCCGCCCTTTCTGCACAGTAACCCATTGTCTTTTTTTTTTTTTTTTTTTTGCTTCTTCCAACATCAGATTCTCCATCTGATCCCTCGTCTCAGGCTCGCCCCCACTACATGGAACAAATTTCGCGGGACTCGGGAGACGAGCCAGCCAGGCAGGGGACAAGTGGCTGACACTTTTTTCTCTCCCGTCTCGTTTCTTTTTGGAACGGCTTGGACCCCTGTAGGCTGGGTGCGGGCATGTAGGGTACTCATCGGAATTTATTATCTGGTTTTGCTTCATAAGCTCCGAGCCAGCTCCTAGCATGGATTGGATTTCGGATAGTAAAGTAGTACCAGACCCTTTCGGCCAAAGCATTTCTGTCATCATGGGCTGACTTTGGTCTTCTTCCATCAGCACGCGACTGGCCGTCTTGGAACGACTGGGCCCTCTCAAGTAATCTCGGTCGTCGGCTGTCTTCACATCGAACCCGGTGCTTTTTGTCAAATTCTTTATTTTTTCCCCTATTGCTGGCTCCCATGTATAGCATCAGAGCGTGTCCTTTGACGGACGGGCATCATGTGTATGATCTAGTCTATGTCTTTAGAGAAAATAAAGCAAACGTTTTGTCCCCTTGTTCCTGATGGGTTGATAGTCCCCATCTAACCGTTTTTGTTGTCATTTCCCATGACTGCTCTGTGAATCCGAGCCAAGAGCAGCAAATCCTTCATATGAGCTGCAAAACAAACGCCTGGCTTATCCTAAAGTCGAGATGAATAAGCCTCAGAACTGTCAAATGCAAGTTGATAGGAGGCATCGTGCGGTAGAGTGGTCATGCGACTGACTTGTTGAATGAATGGGTTAGCCCTGATCATTGCCATCTCCAAGGGGAGAATTTCTATGCTTACTAGGACGGTTCGTCCCTTGAGACCATTCACAACTGTGCCAAAGCGCACAAATTGCCCCATGGTCTGGACCGAGGCACCGCTCAATTCCACCGGCTCGTTTTTGGGGGTTTCGGGGCACTCGGTTTGACGACAATGCCAGTCGTGTCATACGGACCGCGTCCCATCTTGTGTATCCTTGGTTTCGAAAGACGACCCTTGTCGGCAAAACCAGCTGAGTTTGACACACAGAGAGAAAGGGTACAGGATGCTGTCGATGTTATTTCAGGCTGGAGTTTGGGTGCTCAATGCTAGATATCTGTGCCTGTCGTCTTGCTGCTGCCTGGTCGTCGTGAGAAGAGAGTCGAGAGGTATCACGGATTTCAGAAAAAGAATGAAGAATCTTTGGTTGCGATTTGCGGTGATGGCCTGAGCATGAAGAAGAAGAAGAAAAAGAAGAACAAGAAGAACAAGAACAAGAAGAACAAGAACAAGAACAAGAAGAGTAATCTTGGAGGGAATGTCTTGAGTTTATATGCCCAAGCAAACCCCCTTGAAGCTCGTTTGCGTGCCCGCCAGCGCTATAAATTTGTTTCCCATCAGACAACTGGAGATGATGGCGCCAATTCAAGAATCAGCAATGTTGGCTCCTTGTGAAGATGTCGCTTGACCGGGGTTCGTGCCCAAACTCGCGTGGCTAATAACTCCATTTCTTGTGATTGCTGACGCTGTGCTGCAGCATCGGCAGCGCCACAGGGGTGGCCATCAGGGAACACATGCTATGAATTTCTACAGAGTATAGTATAGTGTTAGTGGTCAATACCTCAACAAGTGACTAGATCGTGGCCGGGCGCTGTGGTCAAACAACACTTTTGAGAATCTTGCTGCACCACCTATACCGAGTAGTAAGTTCGCCGTCCCGATGTTACGGTCTACCCTTGTTGCATGGTGGTCATACCGCAAGTGGTGCCCCTGTGGCTGGCTGTTCATAGGTGAAGGGCCCGTCCGGACTCGCTGATCCTTGATCCTGGACCGCTGAACACCCTTGATCCCGGGCTGTCAAGCAAGCGTCTAAGACGATAGTGAAGATTTCCTTTTTTTTTTCCTTTTCTTTTCTTTTCTTTTGGTTTCCATTCCATTTTACGGTGCTGATTTGAAGTGGATCATCTGCACCTCGTCTAGCCGTCAAGCTATGTACTTTGACTGCCTTCTGATGATGGCCATCGTTTTCTCGATGTGCTGCCCAAGGGCAAGAAGTCTTGGTGCAACGAAACGGTAACATGTCGGAAGCTTTCAATTTCCCTGTGGAGATGCCTCATTGGCACATTGTGCTGCGGATCCAAGCCCCAGGTCAGTTCCAGCTGGCCTTGTTGTTTCTGAGCCTTGAAAATGAGAGACTAGCACAAGGGATGGGACAGGAGAAGAGAGGGTGCGACAGCACTGACGTGAGCATGAGAGTGCCGTTTTCGCACCTCTCCGTCGCCTTGTACCATTTGCTGCTTTCGCTAGCAAGTGTTTCATGTTCATGTTAGGGCATTCTGCGTCGTCCGTTCTTTTTGAACACCCGTAACAGTGTAGTGTAACAATGTCATGGCTCTTCCTTCTAGAAGCCCAAGGCCAGGCCATGCAGCCCCAAATGATGACATCGCTCATTGCTGACCCGTTTCTGGACGGTGAATTCACTTGCGATGGAAGGTAAATGTCGTTTCGGATGATGACTGGCAAACGGATCAAAGGGTTTTCCAATGGCACAGTCTCTGACTCGAGGTCCAGATGACCGATGTCGTCAACTGGCCCGACAACGATGACCTCACCACAGCAACTGCCTGCAGGTGGGAAAGAGCGACCGACCCAGGGCTGTGGCCTGTGACTACTCAATTTGACCTCGACTGCCGATGCATCATGCATCATTGTCTGGTCTGTCCAGAGGCCCGAGCTTTTCTTCTTTTTCTTTTTCTTTTTCTTTTTTCCCTTTTGTTCAAGACAATTCTGATATCCAAAACTCGCGGCTCACTCGTTTCGTGGCCTGTTGTTGCTCTTCCAGATGGTACTTTGTCTCCTTTCTTGCTTTGTCCCGTCAAGGGTTTGGGTCTGCCTGACGACCCCTTGCATAAAACCAAATCAACTCCCGAAACCAACTCCACTCAAACGATGACAGAATCGTCGCCAAATGCGAAACCTTGTATTTCGATAACAATCGATTGGTCAGTGACATCCGGGAGCCGAAACAGAATCGTGTTCGAGCCGCTGAGTCCTCCTTATGCAGGTACGGTCATTGCCATCAATCGTCATGGTTGTGACTCGTGAGGGTCCAAAGCGGCTCGTTGATCAGGATGATCTAAAAGCAGCAGAACGACGACGGCTGCGATCCGTGGATCCGGGGCAAACAGCAGTCGGGTTTTACAGTAACCTCCGATTCACGTATATTGCACCCAACAAATATGTATGTATGTAGTAGCAAGCATATCCGCACAGACAGCATCCATGTTTGAAAATCACAGGGAGAGCTTACTAGAAAATTTAGCAGCTCGGTGACTAGCACTGCAAGGCTTTACCGAAAGCAAAGATCCATGTCTGTGACAAACAAGGCGGCCTCAGAGCATCACCCAACAAAACAACCATGAATCAAGCATCCAAACGTTGCCCACTGGACGAGTCGACGTCTCTGGAGCGCCGCACCGACAACTTCAGTACACAGCATCCTTGCGTTCGGTAACCAATCTACGCCTGCAGGGCCTTGTGCTGATGGTCGCATCCAGGACAACATTGCTTCTGGCCTCATTTCCCGGAAACCAACCAGAATAGCTACACATCGCCAGTCTGACTTGGGCGAGGGGTTTCCCTGCAACTGCCAATTCTGCTTTGACTCTTGACGCAACGGCCAAACAAGTAAAAAGTTGGTCCCACACATCCTGCATGCCCTTTCCTTGTGGGCCGGGCCGGATCCGTGGTGGACGGACATCATACATGTGGGCATTTTCTTTTGTAATTCGTCCGCCTTGGACGATGCAAGGAATGTTGTGTAGGCTCAACGTTGCGATCGCACCACAGTAGCGCACAGTATCTGTGTCGCGCGTGTGTGTACATATGTGATGCAGCGCATCAGCCTTTTCCACCCAACCTTGATCCGGATCAATTCCCAGTTGTGGCGTGACGAAGACAGCAAACAACCGCCGCCTGGCTTCCATCAACATGAAACGATACGAGAAAAGCATGAAAAATTCTCCTGCCTCTCCGCCTCACTGAATCTGGGCCACTGGCTGCGGATGCACTCGGCCTGGTTCCCCGGCTTGTTCAGGGTCGATGATGGGGAGGATGGGCGCACTTACCATTTGCCTCTGTTTCGATTTCGTCGCAACCAGCGCCCCGGTACTAAATCAAAGCCTCGCAATGCACGCGAATCAAGGAACGCTCCGAAATGCACGATTGTTACAGTTACAGACCATGGCGGAAGGTAGAGGTTAATACAACGAGACCCTTGTGGCTGCCATCGCTGATCCAAAGCCAAGATCCCTTGCAGACGGACATGAAGGTTTTTTGCAGGCGTTTGCATGAGGAAATTATGACGGCTCCCGGCTATTGCCGGTCTGCAACCGCACGCAGAGGGGAAGTTGTCCAATATCGAGATCGGCTCTGCATAACAAAGACGCCCTGCAGTTCAAACCTGACGTGGACGACGCATATCTGGGGCTAGGGATATTTGCTTTAGCCAACAGCCCAAGACACCTAGATTGTGGTTGTCCACCAAGGTCGCGGCAACAGAGTAAGTATCAAAAGTCGGACTTTTTTTTATTTTTTATTTTTTTAGAAGGGTACTTGTCGTTCATGTCATTCAACGACGAGACATATCTGGTCGTAACTCTCCCGCGACCAGGTACACCAGTGGTTTGCTCGTCCATGTGCCATTACTGGTAATCGAAAAACTTTAATGCCACTGCTAATCCTTGCCACTTTTTTTCCACATCCACTTTCCCTGATCCCACCGAATGGTGCCTCAGCACAGAAGCTGTTGCCAGTGTTCTACCAGACCAGCCCGCAGTGTCAGACGATATCCTCCCATGCACGGTGCCTGCAGTCAGGCACACGGGACTGAAACGCCTTCCGTCAAAGAAGCGAGTTCGCAACATGCGTGACGGCGTTTGAAAGGCATCACAGACGGAATTTGAGAACGTAACAAGCCTATCAGGCCGGCCCTGAGCTTTTCAAATATCCTCCACAACAGATCAACATTTTTGGTCAAGGCGTAATTGGCCACCCCCGTGCTCGTTTTATTCGCCCGCGTAGAAACTTCTTCCTCTGCGTCGAAGACAGATACGCCAAATAATGGTGAGAAGATTTCATGGCGACTCACGAGCATGTCGTCAGTTACACCAGTCCCATCGTGGCCCCTCTTGAAGTTGCGGTTCGGGCCATCTGCTCTGCTTTGTACAGGCTTTGGGGTTTTGTGACCGGCTAGTCCCGCTCGTCATTCCGTGACCGACCTTGAGCTGTCCCGTTTGACGAACGGGTTCTTACACGAAACAATCGTGTATATATATGACTTGTTGGATGAGATATACGCTCGACCATCGCCTCGCCACTTGAGAGCCACGAGCGAGCGAGTGCTTGCTGAGTGTTGGCGTCGTCGAAGATGATGAAAGGAAACTTACATCCCAGATAAAGGGTGTATTGTTTCAAATTCCTGGCGCGAAGAGCGGCGATGATCTCGCCGACACGCGTGCTGCCCGTGAAGCATATTTTTTCACCTGGAGATGAAGACAGAGGGTTTCCAAAACGGATGATGTGTTGTCGAGACTGGTCGTCAGAGCATTGAGGAGACACGGCCAACGCCGTGAATGGACTTTCCGGCGATGGTTTGCAAACACGGTACAGCGGTCGGCGAGAGCCGCAGAGGGATTCGTCAGTGTCAGGATAACAGGGAAAATTCCAGGGAACTAGGGCGGCGGCCACTCCGATGGGTAGCTTGATTTGATACATCTCCGACCCGGCACTCGCCGTATGCATCAGCCAAGGACCTCCCCGTTTCGTAGACCAACATCCTGGCCAAGCAGCGACGCTTCGGGCCGCGACAATCATGCAATGCCACGTGGATAGGCATGGGGCCGGTCTTCCAGGAGTCCACTTGGAGTATTCCTGGAACGCGCTGTAACTGGACTGATTGGCCGCGTTGAAATCCTCGCTGCTGCAAAGTCCGGACATGATATCCACTGGTACGGAGATCAATGACGTCGAACAGAGCTCTTGCCTGACTTGGGCGGGATGACTATGCCGTCGACTACGCAATCTGAGTGAGAGAGGCTGCGATCAGCTAAGTTGAAGGGCAGTTTCTGACAAGCCATTTTCGCAGAGCGCGAAAAAAAAAGAAAAGAAGAAAAGAAAAGAAAAGAAAAGAAAAGAAAAAAAAAGAAAAGAAAAGAAAAAAAAAGGCGTCTTGTATTATGAGATGATGATGTATCAGACAGGAACAAGGCCCATCAAAGGGTCTTCCCACTTCCCCGCCTCTCAGCTGGGGTCAACCAGGTGGGAACCATTTTCCGTCAGTCAACTCGTGCAGGCTGACGAAAGCACGTCTTGGCGTGGCTTGTCTCACAGGCGGGCTCGTGCCGGCTGATGATGCCGGAGTCTACAGTATAAACAGTATGATGTACATTATATCTCAATGGATCAAGTTACAGAGATGAAATGTCGGCATGTTGCAGACGTGGGAACGACGGGAGGCTTGCGGATCGAGGTGGGGCTCCTTGTGGAGGGAAGGCGGGAAGGAAGGAGAAGGGGGGGTGCCGTGATCGTGTGGGATGCCACGCGGACATGAAGGGACGTCGGAGCTATTTATCCGGCCGGCACCCATGATTTGTGCAGACTTGCATACGGCGTGCCTTGAAAAATAAATGCCTGGCAGAGAGTAAAGGCAGGGGATGTTGGGCGGCGGCCGAGGCCTCACTCTTGAGTTTTCCCTCCTTCGTGTTCCCTTCTCACAACGTGTCTGGTAGCTCCCTGCTGGGTACAACGACGACGCAAACTCATCTTGTGACAGGGCAGCACCTAGCCTGTTGTACCGTAAAATCCCGCAGCCAATCGTTGTCCAAACTACGATCCGGCTGGTTTCATGGCAATTTAAATACCATCTTCTTGCTATTGCTCATCCTTTCTCTTCTCAATGAAAAATATCCATCCGACTCCTCTCAGGCACAGTAGCCATCGTCACCGGCGTAGCCTCCGGCTTCGCTCCGTCTTCGGCAAGGGCATCGCCGAGACATTCTCCCGAGAAGGCGCCAGCGTCATCTTCGCATCCATTTCGCAGCAAGCCGGCTCTTCGTCAAGGCAGACGTGTACGGGCCGCGTCGGATCCGGTTTCATGCTGTTTCTCCTGTTGTCAGGAGTACGGGCATGTGAGTGGAGTTTTTCGACGGTCTACTGGGCGAAGGGTGTTGTCGTATTGTATTGTGCCGTGTGTCGCGTTCTGATGCCGTAGACTGGTAGGACGCACTTGTTTCCGGGCAAGCCTGACACGCCGGAGAACCGGGCGGATTTCAGAACCGGGCGGATTTCGTATCAACGGTGCCTCTTGGGCTGCGGATGTGGCGGATGCGTGCTGCCACCTGGCCAGTGGACGATGCGTGTCGGTCTCGGCAGTCTCGGCAGGCAAGGTTGGTGATGGGTTGTTTTGCTCTTCCCACAGAATGGTGTAGCGCCTTCATCCGTCACGGCGCCAAGTAGGAAAATAGACGTGCGGGTGTGTGTGTGTGTGTGTGCCTTTGGTGTAGTTGGAATTACCCGTACCCATTGTACTTGGCACCGTGCATGTCACATGACCCCATCAACCACTATATACCTACCTAGGTAAGTTGACCCACTGGGTCCATTATGGACTTGGCTAGCATAAAATAATCAACCTTCCTACAACCCACATCAGCTGACAGTGCAGCAGCATGTCCACACGTGCGTGGTGGCGGGCGGTTAGGACGGGCCGGCGTGGCTAGAATAGGCTTAGCGGCTCATCTGCAGGGGAAGTGTGAGAAGTAGAGGAGTAAGTTGTGGTTCTATTGCTATACTAATTGTTGTAGAGCTATATGACCTGAGTCACGTGTTGTGACTAGGTAGATAGATATGCACCCTCATGTTCACGGGCAACCTCTGATCGTTTCGCCTTGTCCTAGTTTTCTGGCGCCTCATTCCGCTACAGCGGTGCATGGCCGACAGCAGTCAGAAAGAAGCTCATGATGGCCGGTACAGCATACCGTTTGGTTTTTTTTTTTTCTTTTTTTTTTTTTCCACCTCCAACAACGCACCCAACATTTACGCTTCCTGTCGCTACGATGTGCGTAGAAACAGTCCCTCTGCAGACGAGACGGTCCCTCTGCAGACGAGATGCTCTCGCCCAATCGTGCCGCATGTGGATAGCATCCCCGGCGCCTGTTTAGGCAGCAGTTCGGCCACCGCAGTGGCCTGCCTCCTTCGTAATTCTCTATTTTAACCCGTCTTCGCCGCTCATGGCAAACGAAAACCGAAAGCGACGCGCTTCAGACAGCCCCTCGCAAGACCTTGTCCGTCCAAAGAAGCCAAGGTTGAAAAGCAGGACTCGTGCCCCCGATTTCTTGCCCGGCTTTTGGGACAGTCTTCCTAGGATTTGGCTCACTCGTCGTGCCTTGCGAGGACTTGACCGACGGAACTCTCCAAAAGAGCACACGTACGCGGCACCGGTTGGGGAACCAGCTCAACGTCTCAACCGATTTTCAAGACGCGGGGGGGCCAGACCTGCGCTGTCTTCGTGGGGGATACGCGATTGATTCATCCCGTCACGTTGCAAATGGACCAACTCGGGCCCCAGTATCCGCCGCCGTCGCCGCCGTCGCCTGCGGCCAAGAGCAACATGTCATCGAGACCCTCGGATCTCTTCCCCGGAAGCAAGTCTTCAAAGCCAACAGGCATCACCCCCCCTTCTTCCAGGCCTAGAAAGTCATCCGCGTACGATCCCAACTTTGCATTACATCTTGTTCGTCACAGCGTATACTCGGGGGCACATGAATTCTGCCATGGCCGCTCAACTCCGGAACCCCGTGACATGGACACCCTTCAACGAGACTTGTCGGCGGCCAGAGCCTCGCTTTCGCCATCTCAGTTGCCAGACTCTGTGTTTCAAGATCTCAAGCGGGAGAATAGAATGATTTCGGAAGCTTCAGCCATGCGTAACGTGATTCCGGCCATGACAGGAAATCCGAGCATGTTCAACCAAGGCAACCTTTCGTTCACTACCCTCGAGTCTATGACTAACGACACTACCGTCAAAGCCGTTCCCGACTTCTTTGACGGTGCTCCAGCAGAAGCCGTTGATGAAGCCGTGTTGCAAGAATTGGGCACCAAAATCGCACCCACAGAGCACGCCACTGCTCCGGTGGTACCAAACTTCTTCTTAGAAGTAAAGGATCCTGATGGGAGCGGGAGGGTCATCTGATTTGCAGGCTCGTCATGATGGGGCCCATGGAAGCCGTGCCTTGCATGCTTTGCAAAACTATGGGAGGGATCAGCCGGATTATGATCAGGCACCCTATACATGTACTTCCACGTATGTCAACGGCCTCGTACAACTGAATGCACATTATGTCACAGCACCACGCACCCCTGATGGACATGCCGAATACCACATGACACAGATTGATGCTTGGGCAATGATGGGCAATATCGATACATTTCGGCGCGGAGCCACCGCTTTCCGAAACGCCAGGGATTTGGCAAAACGGCACCGCGACCGCCTCATTCAAGAGGCGAATGCAAGGTCGCGCGGAGCCTTGCATTCGCATGGAGCGCTGTCACGAACACAGGACGGTGAAGGAAATTGGCACGATGCGGATGAGGCTCTTCAGGGGGGAATCGCCGATGGCGAGGACGATTTTGGCGATAACTCGGGGTACATGTAACGCTCCTGCTATCATCTACCAAGTAGGCATTTATACAAGCTCTTGATTTTTTTGCCTTAGTTTATGTATATATTTAGGCTTTTGTTCGTCATCTGCCACATCTTTTACATATCCAGGTGCGTTATTACGATGTATGGCTTTAGTTGTCCCTAGTCTGCTAAGCGCGTCTGGAATAGCGTGTTCCTTTCCTGGTTTGTGGATTGCGCGGTGAATAAATTGACTCCTGTATTCCACGGCTCGTACTAATTTCTTGTGAACCGCGTGTCGACTGGTTGTGTTGACGTCTCTTTGCTGCTCTGCGCTCCCATGCGGGCGAATGAGCTGTCAGCGCACGCACTGTGTGCCCCGCCATGTATGCACTGTACGTCACCAACGTATCGTTACCCCAGAGCAATGTCTACCGGGCTTGCATCTACCCTCACAAGCAACAAGTAGACAGAAGAAAAGAAGAAGAGAAGAAAGAAAAAGCCAGACGATCACGGTTTCCAGGGAGAGCATAAAGAGATACAACCTGACAAGTTTCTCCGAGCACCGGAACTGGCATCTATCGAGGCAAAACACCCCGGCGGGCGGCATGCGACTCGAGGCGGCAGACAAGTCATCCGATGACGCGCACCTCGCCCACGCGGGTGGCATGGGCGGCGGCGACGACGGACGTGCAGGCCGACGGGTGGAACAGGACGCACGCGTCCATCAGCTGGACGATGTTTTCGGATCGCCAAGCGCCTCGCCAACCGCGGCGCACGAGGGGCACAGCGGCGGTGCCCACCCGTCGGACATGCGGAGGCTGGAGACGGAGCACACGACGGCGGGGTACCGCGAGGGGCTCACCGTCGCCAAGGAGTCGAGCATCCAGGCCGGGTTCGACGAGGGATTCAGCCTCGGCGCAAGCATCGGCTCGCAGGCGGGACAGCTGCTCGGCGTGGCGGAGGGGATCGCGGACGCGCTGGGGGGCCACGGGTCGGAGGCCGCCGAGGCGTCGCGGAGGCTGCTGGGCGATGCGAGGGGGGGGCTGAGCGCGGGGAGCATCTTTGGCGCCGAGTACTGGGCCGCGGATGGGCGCTGGACCTACGAGGTGGCGGCTGCGGGGGATGGGCGGCCGGTTGTGTTTTCGGACGTGGCGAGGGCGCATCCTCTGCTTCGGAAGTGGAGGGGCATCGTGGAGGAGCAGGTTCGCGTGTGGAATATCGACATGGCGCTGCTGGGGGGGGGGGGGGGGACGCGGGTGGTGCTGGGCCGTCGCCGGGCTTGTCCGCTCCGGGGAAGAGGGCCAGACAGATGCTGGAGTGGTGAGGATTGATTGTACGTGGCGGGCTGGCTGGCGGCGTTTGGGAAGCGTGGCGGGACGCGCACCCTTTTGTCGAGCTGACGAGGAGCGTCGCGGGCTGGCGGCGTTTGGGAAGCGTGGCGGGACGCACACCCTTTTGTCGAGCTGATGAGGAGCGTCGCGGTGCGACGTGGGTGAGTGTTGAGAGACGGCTGGGTTGCGTTTGCTGGCCCGAGGCCGGGGGCTTGCTTTGTCGTCTTGTCTTGACCGTTGACAAGGGAAAGCAGGGCGAGGTGGACGGCGCGCCGGACGCCGCCGCTGACATGGCAAGAAGACGGACGGCACCGGGTGGAACGCCATATATGTACGCCGTCGCCGACAAGCACGGCTCTTCAAACTCCTTTCAGAGCTCTCATTCCGGCCTAGGCGCTGAATCACATGTGAACGAACGCTGCTTCTTGCGACCTCGCGCGAAGCAGCCGCGGCTACATTTCCGGATGCCTTGACGCTGGAAGCTGTCGCTGACCTGCCCGATGACCCCTTTCGCCTGGACAGTCCCCGTCGTCGTATTCCTTGCATAGTAACATACATCTGCCCCTAAAGCCCGCCTATGTAGCTCAAATTCAAACCTCGTCACGAAACGAACGCCGCAGACCTATGGCCATGTAGTAAAAGAAAGAGAAAGAACAACGCCCAGCTCCCAAGCCTGAGCATGTGCCATGGTGTTGTGCTTAAAAATGTTGATTCCCAGGGTATTTATCCGACACAACAAAAAAAAAAAAAAAAAAAAACAATCAGTCCTCCTCTTCCCGCGCACTGGCCTCCATGTACTCTTCCAACTTCCTCGCCACGTCATCAATGCTGT
Source organism: Aciculosporium take MAFF-241224 (assembly GCA_000222935.2). Classification (NCBI taxonomy): domain Eukaryota; kingdom Fungi; phylum Ascomycota; class Sordariomycetes; order Hypocreales; family Clavicipitaceae; genus Aciculosporium; species Aciculosporium take. The sequence continues at coordinate 45,595 of AFQZ01000167.1, read as the reverse complement.
CATCCTTGGTAAAGATATCCCCCGACGCCTCCCAATCGCGGCCTTCCGGCCCAAACACAACAAACTTGATCACCTTGCCGTCATCATCCATGACCAGTCTCCCCGTCCTCTCATCCGCCCACGCAAGGTTGATTTGCTTTGCTTCAATGTCCGCGATCCCGACCTCCACCAGGGCACTGGGCGGCACGCCCCGCGCAGCGCCGCCAGCGCGCAGCCCCAGCCGACGCCTCAGATCCGCTGACACACCCAGTCTGTTGTGGTAGCGCACAATCTCGCGCCGTAGCGTCCTGACAAAGCGCTCGAGATTCTGCCCCGCTGCTGCGCTGGGGCGCCCGTCGCTGCCGTCGTCGTTGTGGCCCTCTTGTTGTCCAGGAGCGTGCGAGGACGGCGCGGGCAGGTGCCTGGCTGCGAGGCCGGCCAGGGGCACGGCCGGGGGGACTGTGTGGCGGTGGACGCGGAGGTGTTTGGAGCCGGCGTAGGGCCGGTTCAGCATCACGTAGTAGGGGCGGAGGAACTGTCCCCGGGACATGACCTCGAAGCGTAGGCCGAGGACGTGCCCGCCGTCGACGGCGTGGGGGTCCGGGTCGCGCACCTTGAAGGAGGTGACGGGTGTTGAGATGCGGTAGACGCATTGCTGCATGTAGGCTTGTTGCTGGGTTGAGCGGGCGTTGAGCTTTGACGCGTGCAGGGCTTGTTGACCGCGGGGGAGGCCGGTCGTGGAGGGGGAGGAGGATGATGCGGATTGGATGAGGCGCGATGTTGAGGCCGAGGATAGGATTGTAGAGCATTGGATTTGGAGCTGCTTGCGGAGAGAGGAGGCTGTGAAGGATCTAATCAGTAATGATTTTTTTCTTCTCGCCTTCCTTGCCTTCTTTCCTTTTTCTTTTCGGGTGTCTGCAGGTGCGTTTGCCAACATGTGCCACTACTCACCTTGCTTTCGCAAAGCCGCGATTTCCCTATCGAGCTGCGAGGAATTGGATGCAGGGTCTTGGTCTGCCATGATGATGGAATGTGGATTTTGATTCTGTTGCGATGTCCGTTATTCCATATGCGACGGCTGAATCCACGTGCAGCCCATTTCGCGCCGAGAACGTGTTGTTTGGAGAACAAATGTTTTGGCGAGCAAAGTTGCAAGTGTATCGTCGTTGACGCGCCCGATCAAGTTGTTTTCGCGATAAGATGATACGGATGGAACATGGAGCCGCTGCTAAATTTGGAAATCATGCGTGGCGTTGACAGGTGCGCAAATTTGTTGTTCCGAACATGCACTTGCAGCCTAATAATGTTATTATTAGCCAGGCACCGTCGCTCCTTCCATGCATTTCCTAAACAACCTCCCCACATGCTCGCTCGCTTGTTGCGACAAAGGAGAACGTGAACATTGTTGAAACGGTTTCAACTACTTGTTCTTTTGGACCATCATCTTCACGACTCTGTCATTGAAGACGCGCGCCATCTGCGTTGTTTATGAACGTCGCCGTCCCTGAAGGTACCGCTTTTTTTTCTTTTTTCTTTTTTCTTCTGCGGAGCTGCATTTCAAGACATCTTTAGTTGCGTTTGTAAGCAAGCACCTGGAGGCCACGTACGGCTGCTTTGCACATAAACGCCCACGACTCGACGTCTTTGTTAAACCCGAGACCTCATTTTGCTGTCTGGACTTTGGCCGACAATCCGAACCTTTTTTTTTTCTTGACTCCGTTTTCGGCTTTTTGTCCCCGAGATCGAATTTGCCTCTTGTCACGTCACCCGAGCGAAACCGATGTTCGCACCACCGCCGATATTGATCTCGAGCCAGAGCCGTTTTCGAAAGCACGAGCGCGCAAACATTTGATTGGTTGATTTAGCAGTAGGGAGCCTGCGTTCGAAGACGAGCATCATCCCTCCGTCATTGTTCTGCTACACGTGGTGGAACCTGCCTATGGGTGCGCGCGCGAGACGACCCAGGGCGTCTGTATCGCAACAGCCGACTCCTCTTGTTCTGAAGGAAGATTATGCAAAGGAAAAGGACGGAATGAGTAATGGTGTAGAAATGAGGCGGAAAACCGCCAACAGCTTGGATACGTCAGAAGGCGTCGCGGCCAATTACATGTCCCGCAGGAGCTTCTCGCTTGACGAGCCTGTTCCAAGGACGCCGACGGCCAACGAACATGGATTCTTTGAACTTCCAAGACATGACCAAAGGAATTTCCTCCTGCTGGTACTCTTGTACTTTATGCAGGGCATTCCCATGGGATTGGCGATGGGGTCCGTTCCTTTTCTTTTGAAAAATCACATGTCGTACGCCGACATTGGCGTCTTCAGCTTGGCATCCTATCCGTACTCGCTGAAGCTCCTCTGGAGCCCCTTTGTCGACGCTGTCTGGAGCTCAAAGATTGGCCGACGAAAGACGTGGATTGTGCCCATTCAATTTGTCTCGGGCCTTGGCATGATCTGGCTCGGATCCAATGTGGAGAAGATGATGTCCTCTACGGGCAAGCCGGGGGGACCTACGGTTTGGAGTTTTATGCTGTGGTGGTTCTTCTTGGTCCTGATGTGTGCCACTCAAGACATTGCCGTGGATGGCTGGGCCCTTACCCTGCTTTCGCCGCCGAATGTCTCGTACGCGTCGACTGCCCAGACCGTGGGACTGACTGCCGGCCACTTCATGTCCTACACGGTGTTCCTGGCGCTGAACGCCAGCGACTTTGCCAACAAGTGGTTTCGATCGGTGCCATCCGACAAGGGACTTGTTTCACTGGGCGGATACCTGACTTTTTGGGGCTGGACCTACCTCGTCGTCACAGTCGGGCTGGGCTTGTTGAAGCGCGAAGAGAAGTCGCAAAACGAGGATGGTGTATGGGACGTTTACCGCATCATGTGGGGAATTCTCAAGCTGAAGAACGTTCAGACCATCATCATTGTGCACTTGATTGCCAAGATTGGCTTTCAGGCCAACGACGGAGTGACGAATCTGAAGCTGTTGGACAAGGGGTTTGGGAAGGATAACATGGCGCTGACGGTGCTCATCGATTTTCCCTTTGAGATTTCGCTTGGTTATTACGCCGGCATGTGGTCGCAAAAGTACACGCCGATGCGCCTGTGGTGCTGGGGCTTTGTCGGTCGACTGGCCGCCGCCTTGTTTGCGCAGTTCACCGTGGTCCTATTTCCCAGCGGCGGCGTCACGTCTTGGTACATGCTTGTGGTGATTACGGAGCATCTGGTGTCGACATTTACCAACACCATCATGTTTGTTGCGGTGTCGGCATTCCACGCCAAGGTATCGGATCCTGTCATTGGTGGAACCTACATGACTCTTCTGGCAACGTACGTATATGGTGTCATGTTTTCTGTTTTGTTGGAGAAGGAGCCTGGTTTGCTGACAAATTTTCTTGTCGATACAAACAGTGTCTCTAATCTTGGCGGTACATTCCCGCGGTATTTTGTGCTGAAGCTCGTCGACTCGTCAACTGTGGCCACTTGTCAGCCATCGGGCCTGGTGGATACTTCCAGGCTCAGGGGAGCTCTTGTCACGGAACCGTTTTCATGCGTACTGCAAACCGAAAAGGAGAGATGCGAGAACGGCCAGGGCACGTGTCACATGAGCCGGGACGGGTACTACGCCGTCAACGTTCTCTGCGTGGTCTTTGGGTTGGTGACGTTCTTGTGGTACATCAAGCCCAGGGTGCTTCACCTGCAGAGCCTGCCTCTGCGGGCGTGGAGATTGTCTCCGGCCAACGACAAGCGATGAGGCCGCGTTGCATTGCACGGACAAGGGCCATGTGTCGGACGGTGAGAAAAACACTTGCATGGTGGACTGGTTGGACGTTGGGACGAGGAGGTTTGGGGGAAATGGGTTTTTATTTTATTTTATTTTATATATGTGTACATGTATCGAACCAGCACGAAGAGGCGTCCATGATGGACGCATTTCTATTTTGTCGGGAGGCTTTTGAGCGAGCAGCTGGCTAAGCCAAGGGAAGGGCCATGACGAGATGAGACGGCGGGGTTTGCGGTTTGCGGTTCGTGTCACGTGGGAGGGGGCTGGTTTTCAACCTCCAAACCCGTCGACCCCTCCCCCAACCCAGATGCCGCATCCCCGGCATGTACGCTGCTCCGTAACTATGAGCACAGCACGGAGCACAGCCCTATAAAAGAAAAGAAAGAAGAAAGAAGAAAAAAGAAAAAAGAAAAAAGGAACCCCGGCCATTGGGGGCGGGCAATTGTTGTCTCTGTCTCCTTCAGACATGGACCTGTGTTGATTCGATTCGATCCGGTCCGACTCAACTCGTCTGGCCCCTTGGCTGCCCCCTCCGCCATGACCTCTTCCTCCTCCTCCCCGCTCGGCGTCGAAGACGCCTACTTTGCGTCCAACGCGCCCCCCAAGGCCCTCGACGAACACACGGCGCTCGCGACCTCCTTCATCGGCTCGCACGCGCGGCACCCGGGCCGGCGCGTCGTCCTCATCACCTCGGGCGGGACGACGGTCCCGCTGGAGAGGCAGACGGTGCGCTTCATCGACAACTTCTCGGCCGGCACCCGCGGCGCCACCTCGGCCGAGTACTTCCTCGAGGCCGGCTACGCCGTCATCTTCCTCCACCGGCAGTTCGGCCTCCTGCCCTACTCGCGGCACTTCTCCCACTCGCGCGACTGCTTCCTCGACTTCCTGACCGAGAGGCCCGCCTGCGGCGGGACCGTGCAGTGGCGCGAGGAAGACGACGCCGCGGCCGGGGGGGGGCGCCTCGTCCCTCGCCAGGGTCCGGGACGTGCTGCGCAAGTACCGCGCCGCCAAGGACGCCAACATGCTGCTCATGATCCCCTTCGTCACCATAGGCGACTACCTGCACGAGCTGAGGGCCCTCTCGCGGCTCATGAGCCCGCTCGGGCGGCGCGGCCTGCTGTACCTCGCCGCGGCCGTCTCCGACTTTTTCGTGCCCCCCGAGCGGATGGCGGAGCACAAGATCCAGAGCACGGATGCCGTCCCCGCGTCGTCTGCCCCGGCCGATGCCGTCCCCGAGGACGAGGAATTCGACAACTTTGACGCCCCGCCGCGGCCCGCCGCCGCCCGCCCGAGGCGCCTGGTCGTGGACCTGGACCCCGTCCCCAAGTTTCTCAAGAACCTGGTGGATGGGTGGGCCCCCCAGGGGATGATCGTCTCGTACAAGCTCGAGACGGACCCGGCCATGCTGGTTCGCAAGGCGCGGTACTCCCTGGAGAGGTACCAGCACCATCTCGTCATCGGGAACCTGCTCGCCACGCGCAAGTGGGAGGTTGTGTTTGTGGGTCCCCGCGGGGGGGAGACCTGGCTGCGGGTGCCGAACCCGGCCGATGCGGAGGGACGGTGGCCCCGCGGGGTGGCGAACCGGCCGCTGTGTGCGGGGGAGCTCCCCCCCGAGGATCCGGAGACGGAAATCGAGAGCCTCATCGTTCCGGCCGTGAGGGGCCTGCATGATGAGCATGTTGTGGGGAGGGGGCCGCTGTCGTCGTAGCTGTCCTGTCCTGTCTTGTGTTTTGCCAAGGGGGGGGCGTCGAGGGCGGGAGGAGAGATGCGTGCCCATGTAGATGGATGTGCGAGGGGGCGCGGCACGTCCATGTTTGGTGGGCGGAAGAGGAAACATGGGGGCCAAAACCAGGACGATGAAGTAGAGCAGAGGAAGCTTTGGAGAAGCAAGCACCACGTTTCATGAGGAGGAGGCCTGCTGCGCGTTGGGTCAAGGAAGGGTTTTGGCTCTAGAATTGGATTTGTGCAAAAGGGGCATTTCACGAGACGAATCGACGAGGAAAACACGATGCACCCATGTTGTACGAGTATGATTGCGCTTTATGCAGTCTATTCCCCGGGAAAGTCATGCATGTCAAGGTAAACCATTGAGACCTACAGCATGGTGAACGAAAAAAAAAAAAAACTAAAAAAAAAACTCTTCATTTGGGTAGTTCTAATACGTTGAACAAAAATAAAGGGCATATTCCTTAAAACGCTATAAAAAAAACCCTTTATTGGGTAGTTCTAATACGTTTCACAAAAATAAAGGGCACATTCCTTGAAACGCTACATAAAGAATTTTGCCTGCCCGCCGTGAGGCATGCACAACTCCGATGCAATGCAGCGCACTTTCTTCTTGACTCGACGTTTTAGAGACCAGAAAAGTCGAGACAAACTTTTGTGGTACAGAGTAATATGATAAAGACGAGAGCCGAGAATGAAGACAAGAGGCGAGACGGGGGAATCAAAACAAAAACGACGACACGGGAGATCAAACCGCCACAAGTCCCATTCGTCATTCTGCACAAAGAACAGAGCGGCAGGACGTCATTCCCATGCCCATGACCGTCCACGTGCCGCCAACCCGGTCATGATCATCGCCAAGAAGCAAAGACACGCATGAGCCAGACTTTGGTCACGCAGCAGCAGCAGCACACCTAGTACGCAGCAAGCCAGTTCTTGGTCCCCAACGCAGACAGCTTGGCAGCCATGAGGAAGGCGACGGAGCCGACATAGACGGCCCCCGTGCAAATAATGACATTGTCGTAGTCGCCGCCGCTGGCGCCGACGATCCCCCCTGCCACGGGAATACCGATCAGCAGGGAAAAGGACACAACCGTGTACGTCGTAGCATAGTACCGCCCATAGTTCCGCGTCTTGCACATCTTGCCGATGCAGACCGGCGCAATGGAAATGCTCGTTCCGCTTCCGAACCCAAACAAGACAGAAAAAACGATTATGCCGCTCGTGGTGTGCCCCAGCGGGAGCCAGACACACAGACAGGCGACCAGGCAGAGAAGGACGGACAAGATGCAGACGTTGAACGCACCCGCGACATCGGCGTAGTAACCCGCCAGGGCTCGTCCCAAGACCGATCCCGCGTTCATGATGGGCAACAGGTGGAAGGCAAACCGTTGGCCGAACCCTTTATGCTGCGCATACGTCGAGATGTACGCCAAGGGGATGAAGAGCGAGAATTCAAATAAGAAAATGCCAATGGCTGTCAGCGTAAAAGTAGTCTGCTTGAAGATGCGGAAATCAGGATGAGCAGTCGCGTCCTTGGCCGGCGGCAGTCGGGACCGCACGAGGAGGATGCCCAGCACTCCACCGACGAGGCAGACGAGGGCGAGAACCCGCGTCGCCCAAGCGTACCCAATCTCTTCAAACAGCGATGTGAGCACGAGGGGGAAGACGATGCCGCCGATTCCCCCGGCGGTAGACGCCAAGCCCGTGGCGAAGCCTCTGCGCCGACGAAACCAGTGTCCGACCGACGCAATGCATGGCGTGAAGAGCAGCGAGGTGCCGACACCGCAGAGCACGCCAAACGAGAGGATAAACTGCCATAGTTCTCCGCAGAAACTCATGCAGACGATTCCCGTCACGGTCGTGACGCTCCCGCCAATGACCAGCCACCGGGGGCCGTACTTGTCGAACACGGGCCCGATGTACACGCCGCAGAAGAAGGCGAGGAACGTGTAGACGGAGAAGACCCAGCCGACGGTGCCCTCGCTGTGGCCCTTGAGCTGGTGGTCCAGCACGTATGCTTCGAAAACACCGAGCGTGTTCATCAGGCCCATTGCGGGCATCAGCGCGAACCAGGAACCGGCAACGACGAGCCATGCTCGGAAGCCGCCTTCGGGGAAGGTCTCTTCATAGGACGTGCCTGATACTGCCGTCGTATTTCTTGCTAGATTGTTGTTGTCGTCATGGTTGCTGTTGCTGCCATCGTTCTTGTTATCGCTGCATCTATTGCTCTCACCGCTGCTGTTGTCGTTGTTCTTCTCTTGACCGGAAATTCCCCCCTCGTTTTTAACCTCGTCAGGGACAACATTCTCCACAATGTAGGTGCCCTCGTCATCGTGGAGACGGCGCGAGTTTACCTGGTGAACGTCCATAACTGCGGTTCCGTCACGAGTGCGTAAGAGGTGGACTCACGCTGTAGATGGATGTCCTCCACTTTGGGTCGGCTTATGCTCTTGAAAAAGAATGAAAATCTTGACATGGGACTTCAGGAGAATGAGAACGCACGAGTCGCAGTCCTGAATTGGCCCGGCGCCTTCCGCCATCACGCGGAGATGCTCAAGTCTGGAGCAGAGAAGCTGTTGTTTTATTTCCATTAGGTTAGGTAGTAATGATAAAATCGAGACCATCTTGCCGATGGTCGGCGCCGGTCGTCGGCGTAAAGCGCAAGCGCGGGAGTCGAGAGTCGAAACTAACCAACCACACGACAATCAAACTTGTCCGTGTGGAGCAGAAAAACCCACAAGCAGAAGGCCTTTCCCGCCCCTGTCGCGCTGGACATGGATTCCGGAGTGCCACTTGCACCCATCATCTCCTTCGAAAAGGTCTATTGCCTAGTTTGCTCGTTTCAATCTGCTTGTTGGGATTCATCCGGGGGTGGCCACCCACACTGACTGCAAGCACGAGCGAGTCTGAGCAGCGGCCATCTACATGGTGGCTTCTCGTCGAGCATGACCGATCGAACCGATTGACCGATCGAACAATCGGTTCGATCCAGTGTCATATCCTGTTCGTTCCCAACCAAGGCGCCAGTGGAATACAGTCCGGATAGATCATAGCATGTCGTAAATCAGGTGGTGCTCACCTGAAGATGAAATCGGATACCAAGTGACGTAACCGAACGATGGCAAAAGTGCCATTGCGCTCCTGCCATTTTGCCAACCATTGATTGCACCGTATATGAGTAAATTCGAATTCCAGAGAGGAATAAAGCTTACACTCATCCGCCAGGGGTTGCGCCGGACGACCATGACTCGGGACTGGAATGATGGGTGGTCAATTACTTTCATCAAGAGCGAGTCGTAGGTAAGAAGTCCAGACCTGCACGTCTTATTTCCCCCATGACCTTGGACGAATTGCGCTGCCACGCAGATAGAACACACAGCGAGACATGACAGTCATCAGCATGTTTCCAGGTTCAAACATGTCCCGGATTTAGCAGAATGTTGACGGGTGAAGACCAAGTCGAAGAATGTAGCACATGGCTGACTAGACTAATGCACATGTCTTCTGCGTCTCGCTGCATGTTGCTGCATGCATGTCGCCGTTTCTTGGAATCCCTGTGGCCTGTCTTGATTCGGGCCACGAATTCGGATCGATGCCAAGTAGCCACGATGCTACTGCGTGGCTACAAGAATCCTTGACGAACGGTGAGTTGCAAGATGTTTGCGTCAGCCACTTGGCAGTCTCATCTGATGGCAAGGCAGGAACGGGTCTCGACCAAGAGTTACTCGTCGCCATCCGCAACGTCCTCAACCGTAGTTGCCATCGTCTTTTCCCCTTCATCGTTGGCATCACCAGCCTCGGCATTCGTAGTTTTCAGATAGCCCTCTCGCTCAAGTCGATCAGCCTCCTCGGGTTCCAACAGTCCGCCCTGCCCTCGACCTTTGTCTAGCTTTCTCTGCACAGCAGCAGGAACAAAGGCCGAGACGGCTTCCTGATGGAGATCCCGCAATACGGGTTTGGCTTCGTACACAGTCTGTGGCACAGAGGGCCCTGGCGCTTCCTTTGTAGTATCATCCGTCCTATCCTGGTTACGTTGCTTTCCATCATTCTCCCGGTTCCTTCGAGCACGTCGTCTTGCATACCACTGATCCAAAACAGCCTTTGGAATCGGAGGCGGGGTGTCTCTGGGCATCGGGATCCTGCGCACGTCGTCTGGAACATCGTCATCCGTCGTTGAACCATTGGAACCGCGTCGCCGCTTCCCCAGCACGCCTGGACCGCTATCCCGGTGTGGCCCGCGACCAAAGGACGGTGCCTTGTCCCCTAATGCTTCTTTCGCCTTCTTGATGGACTTGATCTCTTTTTCGAGGCCCGCCAACAGTTGTTCTTCGTCTCGAGAAAGCTTGCCTCCGCCATCTGCAATGGCCTTCAAGTCGTCAATCTGTTTTTGGAGCCGCTCTGGGTTCTTTCGTGCTAATCTCTCGTTGCGACGCTCTTGGATTCCTGCCTTGCCTATGTCTGTCGTTAGCTCTAGTTTCCCATGATAGAAACTGTGTAGCCGTACACACCTTTCCTGATAGCTTTGGCCTTGTCAGCCTTGCGCTGAGCTTGCACGGGATTGACGTTTCGTTCCTTGGGCATCTTTCAAGCAAACGCCCGATGTTCGGAATAACTGAATTAGCTGCCCAAACACTGTTACCGTATGTTTGCTGGCCCAGGAAGTTCTTGATCGTTTGTTGGGTGGGAAGTCTGAGCTTGCTCGTCAGTGACCCACCATGATAACCAATCAGGTCCTAATGGGTGCGATGCTTCTTCTTCTTGGCTGCTTCCTGCAATAACGAGTTTGATTTTAATCTTGCGAGCTACGTAGATGCGAGCACCTAGCAAACATGACCTAATTAGGTACTTATACCTAGCTTGACGCTGGCCTTTCCACATTCTCATCTTGTTTCAGACGTGCAAATTAATGGCCCAGAGACCGCCACCAAGAGTAACATGACCGTCTTAGGTACCTACCTAGGTATTTTGTTCTCATATCACAAACGCGAGTGCGCCACATGGGATTTGGTACCGCGATTAGCCTAGGTAAGTAGGTAATTGGTGGCTTGTCAAGTCCCCAAGTGTTCGCTGACTTTTCAGTATTGACTAAATATATATATGACCTTGGCTCGAACCTACCGCGTCGCGGGAGACTGAATTCAGGACAGAGGCATTATGCAGACGACAAAGGAAAATGTTGATAAAGGCTCGCGCATAGTGACGCTTTGCGCGCACGGCTGAGCAGCTCTCATGGGGTCAAGTTCAACATGAGTCTAGATAAATTTCACCTTTTCTTGCCCCTGTCTCTGCGGCCAGCCTCCAACATCTTGGCCTTCTTCTGAAATCGTTCGCCCATGCCCAGTCCATGTCCGCTGCCCCTAGGCCCATCGGTACTATTAAACCCACGCTTGCGACTCTTTTCTAACAGAGCACCAACGTTTCCGCCGGCGGGACCCTTGGGCTTTGTCAGGCGATCAATACGGTCGATGCCTTCGCCGAGATTATGCCACTCTTCGCCACCAAACTGCATACGATTACTGCGACCAGCAGCCTTGTTCTGCTTCGCTTTATCTTTCTTGCTCTGCTTGGGCAGGCGGACGAAATTGGTTTCTTCGTATTCGCGCCGCTCGGCCTCGTCCTTGCGCTCCTCGGCCGTCTTCATCCTCCGACCACCTTGAACAATGGTGGTGCCGATACTGGGCTCAGCTATGGGAGCGGCGGACAGCTCGTCATGGACAAATTCCTCCATTGTGAATGATTTTTGAGCTCTGCGTTCATTCCTATCCTTTGGCCGCTCAGTCTCCATGACGACTCGGTCTCGTTTTGGCGGTTTATAGATTCCACTTGACTCAACCTCGCGGTTGTGTTGAATGACAGCCTCGTCGTCAATCAGGTTGCGAAGATTTGGCGCCGCCATCTTCTTGCCTCGTCCTGGTTGCAGTCGGTGACTTTCATCAGCGTCCTCGCTGGAACCTTCATCACTTTCTCCTCGACCTGATTCTGCGTCGGACTTGTCGTTCTTCGACTTGGCTTTCAATTCTCGATCGTCAGTACGCTGGGCATCGGCTGCAGTTCGAAGGAACCGTTCGATTGAGAACCGTAACTTCTCCTCCAACGGCCTTGCCCCCTTCTCGAGATAAAGACGAAGTTCCACTAGTTTTGAACGAACTTCATCCTCTAGTCCTTGGCTGTCGGGAGAATCTGGCTTGAGATTGCGAAGTTTGAGAAGAATCAGGAAAACGAGGTTCTGCAGATAGGACAGAAGCAATTCATTTTTGACGTCAAGGAGCGATATGCCATCTTTGGGGTGTTCAAGGGTGGCAATCTTGGGGACAGCTTCCTGTGTCAAAGACAAGGACTGCGTCAGGGAAGTCAAAAGTACTGATAACGTAGTTGGCGCAGTCATTTTTACCCGACACAAAAAGTGTGCTCAGCCGGCACTGCTAAAACGAAGGGGAAAAAACTAGCAAATCAAGCCTGCATGAGAAGAAATCGAAGTAAAGGACCTGATTGCGAAACTTTTTAGTGGGACCCGCTGCTGAATTCTCTCACGACTCAATTTATTTTGGACCATCGGCATGACTAAGCTTCTTCATGCCACATCACTTATTTTTGGTTCGGGGCTTTTGCGAAACTAGCATTTACCGGGTCCCATCGCGTTGATCTGGATCTTTGTTCGGATTTCTTTTTGTCCTTTTTTTCGGGTCATTTCCTTTTCTTTTTCTCCAGACATATCTCGGTTCCACCCCTTCAACGCCAGAACAGAAGCTCTCAGAGCCCACGCGGCTCAGCTTCCCCCCACGACATCTATCCGACCATACGACCTACGACCCACGACCTTCCATTGATCGACGTGTTATGCTGTAGGCGTATTGGGGAACAGAAGCCCAACATGTATTTCAAAGACACTGCGCCACGAGCGTTTCTTGCCGCTGTACTGGTTGCGCCGCAGATCTCATCCGCCTTCTATCTTCCTGGTGTAGCTCCGACCTCATACAAGCCTGATGACCACGTACCCCTATACGTCAACAAGATCTCACCGACTGCTGGTCAAGACTATAGGCTGCACTCGGTTGTCTCGTACGATTACTACAATCCAGTTTTTCAGTTCTGTCAACCCAAAGACGGACCCCAATATGTGTCGGAGAGCTTGGGCAGTATTTTGTTTGGAGACAGAATCATGACCTCTCCATTCGAATTGCTCATGCTCAGGAATGAGACGTGCAAGCCCTTGTGCAAGGCTACCTATGGGGACGACATGAGAGCTTTCATCAACGACAGAATATACCAGGGTTACAACTTGAACTGGCTTGTGGATGGATTGCCGGCAGGACAGAAGATCGAAGACGAACTCACCGGCACCACCTTTTACAGCCCCGGCTTCGCACTCGGCGATTATGAGCTCGTCGACGACGATTCAGACGAAGAAAAGCTGTCCTTCAACAACCATTACGACATCTGGGTCGACTACCACGAGGTCAATGGCAATCCCAATCAGCTACGTGTTGTTGGGGTTGTCGTACAGCCGTCGTCCAAGGCTTATAAAGGCGAGCCCGACTGCTCGGACCGCCACCCGCTGCTCGTTTTGGAAGAAGGAGACAAAGACCAAGACGTCTACTTCAGCTACAGCGTGTTCTGGAGAAAGTCAGGCACCGCTTGGGCTACACGATGGGACAAGTACCTGCATGTATTCGACCCCAAGATCCACTGGTTCTGGCTCATCGACACGGCCATCATTGTCGTTATTCTCGTCTTGACCGTCATGTCCATCTTGGTTCGTACGCTGAAGAAGGACATTGCGCGCTACAACCGTCTTGACGCGATCAACCTGGATGACCTCACTGGTACTTCGGTCGTCGAGGATGGTGTACAAGAGGACTCGGGTTGGAAGCTGGTTCACGGCGACGTCTTCCGCACACCCTCGCAGCCCCTCTTGCTGTCCGTTTTGTTGGGCAGTGGCGCTCAGCTCTTTGTTATGACGGGATGCACCATCATTTTTGCTTTACTCGGTTTCCTGTCCCCTTCAAATCGCGGCTCGCTCGGGACAATCATGATTGTCCTGTACACGATCCTCGGATTCGTGGGGGGATACGCCTCGGCGAGGACATACAAGGCCTGGCAGGGAGAGCAGTGGAAGCTGAACATTATGCTGACTCCTTTGCTCGTTCCTGGTGTTGTGTTTGCGACTTTCTTCCTCCTCAACCTCTTCTTGTGGGCCAAACACTCCTCTGGAGCTGTACCTTTTACCACCATGCTGGTCATTGTCGCCATTTGGTTCATCATCTCCATTCCACTGTCCGTGGCAGGCTCCTGGCTTGGTTTCAAAGGGCGCCAGATTGAAGCTCCCGTACGAACGAACCAGATTCCCCGCCAAATCCCTCCCGCCACCACCTATCTGCGGCCGATTCCCAGCATGCTGCTTGTTGGTCTGCTGCCCTTTGGTGCGATCTTTGTCGAGCTCTACTTCATCATGACCTCCATCTGGTTCAGTCGAATCTACTACATGTTTGGCTTCCTCTTCCTCTGCTACGGCATGATGGTCATTGTTTGCGCCGCTGTGACCATCCTCATGACTTACTTTTTGCTCTGTGCCGAGAACTATCACTGGCAGTGGAGGTCGTTCCTTGCGGCCGGCATGAGCGGCGGCTACGTCTTCCTGAACTGCCTGTTGTATCTCATTTCCAAGGTGCAGCTTAGTGGGTTGGCGGGGATCGTCTTATACGTGGGCTACAGCGCTGTCATCTCCTTCCTGTTCTTCGTCCTCTCTGGTAAGTTGCGTTGTTTACTTGTTTCCATGCTTCCTGGCTTGTTAAGACTATCTTTTTTTTTATTGTCATGACGGCTAACCGGACGGATGCAATCTAGGTACCATTGGTTACTTTGCTAGCTGGTGGTTCGTCAGAAAGATCTACTCGTCGATCAAGATCGACTAGACGACGATTGCAGGCGGTGCATCGGAAGTCTGCTGAGAAGGTGGGCATACTGGGGAACGGGTCGTAATCTACCGACGGTTGATGTGTGACTTTACATGTATGATCAGCGAAAATGCAGTTGCAGAAGCTTCAAAAGTTGCAGAGCAGGGTAGGGCACAGCTTTTCCGTGCCACCTCTGTACGTCAGGATGGGAGGGGAAAAAAAAAAGAAAAAGATAGAAAGAATACAAGACATACTTCATTTCACGCCAAAAGAGTATAAATCACGCATCGTTTTTTACATGACAATTTTCCAACAAAATATACGTTAGATTATCGGATGTGGCCATGTGTATGGAAACAATCCCCGCTCGCTTACTCGTCATCATCGTCATCATCGTCGAGGTCATCCAAGTTGGTGAACTGAAACTGCTTCTTATCCCCAGCTCCAGCATTAGGCCGTGAGGGCGCCAACCCTTCTGTCTGGCCACCAACGAGACTCGCCCGCCTCCATGACTCCTGTTCCTTCATCATCTGCTGTTCTCTTTCGATACGAGCCCGCTCGCGCTCCTCGCGCAGCTGCTTCTCGCGCTTCTCACGCTCAGCCTGCTCCCTCTCCTCCTCAGCCTTGCGCTCCTCTTCCTCCTTGCGCTTTCGTTCTTCCTCGGTGGCGGGATCATAGCTCCTCGGGTCGATGCCCTGCTCCAGAAGCACCTGGTAGGACGCCAGGGCCCCCGAGCGAATCTTGTCCTCCAGCGGCCAGGGGAAGAAGGCCTGTCCCGACAGCGGATTGAGATACTGGCTCATGCCCTCTGGCAGGCTCGTATTCGTACTCGTCGTAGTCTGCTGCGTGGCCTGTTCTGGCGCCAACGCAGAGGTGCCATTCAGCGCAGGGCTGTGCGGCTGCGACGGGGTCGGAGCCGAAGGCGTGAGCGCGGACTGCGGCTGAGATTCAGGATTGGGCGTCTGCGTCTGCGTCTGTGTCTGTGTCTGCGTCTGTGTCTGCGTCGGCACCTGGGCCCGAGTCTCTTGTGGGATGCTGGCCTCTTCTACGGTTGCGGCGGGCGGAAGCGTTGTTTTGCTGATTCGCCGCGCGTAGCTGAGTAGTTCTTCGTAGGCGATGCTGTAGTTTGGCTCGGACGGGTACGTGGTAACATGGGTCGTCACAATATCTTTTCGCGTGCTGGCGAGACTGAGCAGCGTGTCGCGGATCTGAGCGTCTAAAACGGCGGCTGATTTGCGGAGTTTCTGGATCCGCAGATAGTTATTTTGATGAATTTGTACTGTGATGGAGAAGAGAGTAGGGTGGTCAGCTGCGTTTCGTCAGGTGGAAAGAGGGAGAGGGGGTCGTAGGCATTTTACCTTCCTCGAGTCCTTTGCTTAGGTCGACATCTGCTGCTTTGAGCTCCTCGGCTTGGATGATGGATGGGTGATACTTGGTGACGGAGTCGATCAAATTCGACAGAGCCTTTTCTAATCGCTCGAATCGACTATCTATATATTTGTCCATTGTGAACGCCCTTCCACTGCGGAAAGCCCCAAAAGAAATGGAGGAACAAGGAAAAGAAAGGGAGGCGCGTGAAAAGAAAGTTGGCAAGTACTTTCGCTGGGATGCTCGTGAGGCTGATGCGTATTGTAGATGGGGTGGGTCAGTGAGATCTGATTGGCCATCGAAATCTCAGAGACGCCTCTGGCCTCAGGCCACCATCTTCCAGCCTTTCCCGTCGGCAAACTCGCGCATCAAGACGTTTGGCTTCGAATTTGGGCGTCATCATCCCGTCAAGCAATTGAATCCTTGAGACAGGTTCCGACTGTCTAACCCGTTTTTTTCAAGATGGTCTTTCAAGTAAGTGCGCCCGTCGCTGTTGACTTCAAAGAGGACCTTTGCCGATTTCGAGCCGCTGTCGAGTTTCAATCACTAACTGCAGTCTCGTGTGCAGACTCCTGTCCGCGCTGCGGAATTCAAGAGCGCCTACGGTCCCAAGTACGTCACGAATATCCTCATCATACCGACAGAACCACGAACAGATTGTCTGGAAGCGGCAACGTGTCGCTGTCAAGGTGCCTTTGGCGATCGGGGCCGAGTGGTGTGTCAGAGCACGAAACTAACGAATGGTTTGGCAGGTATGCTTTCCAGCCCAACCTGAATGGCTGGAATAAGACCACCATGTACCGAGCGTAAGTAATACCGAGAAAGCCAAGGTGTCGGGAGTGGCGGTATGGGCTGTCTGGGAGTTGCATGGCCCTCCACGAGCCGAATACATGTGTCGTGCACGATAGATGATGTCTCCTGCTCTCATATTGCTTGGATAGAGCGAGTCAGGGACCTGGTTTATAACTCGAGCTATGCTGTGCTGTTACCACATGTTGTTGCGAAAATGGGTCGGAGGTGGGTGTATCGAAACGTCACTGACATGGCAGCAGCGCTCTGAGGACCGCCCCCTTTGGCGGCGCCGCCGCCGTTGGTCTCTTGTTCTACATCTCAGGCATTCCGCGTGTCAAAGAGGACATTCTCCAGGTTGGTTCATGTGCTTTCAATACTCGTAGGTGGCTGCCTATCTAACTCGAGTCTACAGAAACTTCCCTTGGTAGGCCGATATTTCGTCAAGAAGGAGATTCATCCTCAGGACAACGTATGTCGAAGCCTTTTCTCAACGGCTTATTGTACAGCCTGCTAACTAAGCTTAGCCGTTCTAAGCAAAATGTTGGTGGAGTGCGGACTGTAGATTAACCTGCCCTGTCGACGACGAGGGTCTTCCCTTTGTACAAGATACTCACAATAGAATTCTTTCGGGGTCAAATTCTTTCTTTGATTCAAATTGTTTTTCTTTGTGTTTTGGACTCTTTTCCTGGTCAAAGTTACTGCATGGCTTTTGAAGTGTGATCATCTTGGTTGACTCAGTACAGATGAGCTGCAGTGTGACGTGGTTGCCTTGTAGAGAATCAGCATAGGTGGAGTTCAGTGGAAGACACAATTCGAAATGTCGAGTCTTCTTCATTTAATGAAAATTTTCAAGCTCATTCATCTTCAAGAGGTCGCAGAGGACGTTTGAACAGCGTCAAGGGCCCACGATGATATCGTACAGTATTAATACTGGTCATATGACACTGTATGCCTTGATGCCAGTTTTCGCGGTAGCTATGTTCCATGAGCCATGATTTTGTCCTCATGTATGCGATTCCTAGCTTTCCCTTGACGCAACATGAACCGATCGGACACGAAACGTCTTTCCCTTTATTAAAATCAGAATCAATGCAGTAATTTCTCATAGGAGCGTCCGGACACCTCCCTCATTCGCGGGCATCGTGGTGGACAGTAGACACTGTTCAAACACGACAACCATGGCCACCAACACTCCATTCGAGATGTTTGGCACAACATCTCTGGCTACTTTGGGTCTGTCTGTGCCTGTATTGATCTTATTGTCCAGGAGATCGACGCAAACTTGCAGCATTCTCTTTTCGTTCTCCTGCGTCAGCTTGTTGAGTGTTGCGTGGTTCACGCTGGTCTCTCAAGCCGTTCCACAGCCATATCTAGTAAGATCCATGACACCAGCTGGTATTGATACCGAAGCTGCCTTGGCTGACAGTCTCCCTAGGATGAAGTCTTCCACATCCCGCAAGCTGAAAGATTTTGCGAGGACAGGTTCTCCGAGTGGGACGACAAAATCACCACTCCTCCAGGCTTGTTCGTGCGACTACATCTGGCACTCTCCCGACTTGTACGCAGCAGCGAACTAATGGCCGCAGATATTTCCTCTCCGTACTCTTTAAAAAGGCAGCCGACGCGATAGGCAAACCGTGGCTTTTCGATTGCGGAGTCAGTGCCCTGCGCTTCACCAACGTCCTGGGCCTCGTGGCCCTGGCCTCTCTGGCGTTGCTGTGTCGTCACGAGATTGAATCACGTCTTTCTGAGATAGATTCTTCTGGGAGAAGGCGGAGAATCTCAACATGTGCCGTACATACGGCCGTCAACATCGCCCTGTTTCCAGTGTTGTTCTTCTTTTCGGGTCTCTATTACACCGATGTCATCTCGACTGCGGCGGTCCTGGCCGCGTTTCTCAATCATCTCAAGCGGGTTGGACGAGGCCGCAGCTCGTGGGTCAGTGATGTGATGACAATTTTCCTCGGCATTGGCACCTTGTTCATGAGACAGACGAATGTATTCTGGGTCGTTGTCTGGTTGGGCGGCTTGGAGGCGGTCCACGCCATCAAGACCTTGAGGCCGGAACGAGTCGACGAGCCCTTGATGACATCGTTGGGTACACGATTGAGGTTTTATTGTTGGAGATACTCGGTGGGCGATGTACACGACCCGCCGCTTCGTCATGCGTGGCCAGATGGTAAGACGGCATCCTGTTCGCATAGACACAATGCGGCGTACTGATATTCCTCTAGATGTGCTGTTTACTGTAGTCAGCTTTGGGACTGCAGCCTTGTGCAATCCGATTCACGTCATGCGCCAAACATGGCCATATATATCTGTACTCGTCGCCTTTGCTAGCTTTGTAGCATGGAATGGCGGCGTAGTTCTCGGTGAGCATAGCTAGTCTGCCTCTCTTTTCGTTGTGCAAAACGCCCCCTTGGGAATCAAGACTGATGGTGTACAAAAAGGGGACAAGTCCAACCATGTGGCCACGATTCATCTCGCGCAACTATTGTACATCTGGCCGTTCTTCGCCTTCTTCTCCATGCCACTCTTTTTGCCATATGCAGTGCCGCTTCTTGACAGGGCCTTCAATCCGAATAGAATCGAGTCTCGCCGTCCTCGTGAGGCAGACCCGTCAGACGCAAGCAGCCGACCGGCAGCCGCCAGAAAACCATGTCCTCCCGGAAAAGGTAGGATCGTCTCGACCACCAAAAACAGCACCGCGCCCCCTCTCGACAGCATCAGCCCGTCATCGGCAAGACTCTCGCCCGCTCTACGCACCGCATGTCTCATCTTCAACCCCCCTCTACCCGTCTGGCTGCTGTACCTGCTCGGCACCCTGGCCGCGTCGGCGGCCATTGTCCACTTCAACACCATAACCCACCCCTTCACGCTAGCCGACAACCGACACTACATGTTCTACATCTTCCGGTACACCATCCGCCGCGGCACTCTAGCACGACTCTTGCTCATCGTCCCTTATACGCTCACTCGATGGATGGCATGGGGCACATTTGCAGGAGGCGAAGACGACTGGATGGCGTCGGCGCGCAACGCCTTGTCTCCATCTTACGACAGCGGCGTCCCTCCTCTCGGTCCCTTGGCGAGACATCCCTTTCGGGTCACGGGCGGCAGCCAAAAGGGCGGCACCGAGGCCACGATTTCCAAGGACAAGGTGATGACCACCCCTGAAGCAGACGGCCGGGCCCGCGACGCAGCAGATGACGACGATGCACTCGCCTTCTCGTGCGGACCCGTCCCGACGTCGACGGGCCTGGTCCTCGTCCTGACAATGGCCCTGTCGCTCATGACGGCGCCCCTCGTCGAGCCCCGCTACTTTATCATTCCCTGGGTAATGTGGCGCCTCCTGGTGCCGGCGTGGAGGATGCACGACCGCTCTTCCCGGAATGGCAGGCACGGCGGGCTCCTCGCCGTTTGCGCGCGCCACGACGTGAGGTTCTTCCTGGAAACCACGTGGCTCATGGCCATCAATACCGCCACGGGATACATTTTCCTCACGAAGCCCTATGTCTGGCGGGACGAGAGTGGCCAGGTGCTGGACGGGGGGCGCCTGCAACGATTTATGTGGTGAAGTGCTCCCCAAGACGCCCGCGAAACGTACTTCGAAAATGGATCATGGCGCACGTGCGTGTTTTGTTTCGTCTGGGACGTGCCCTACAGACGGAGCACGTCAGCGTCGACTCATGTCGAACCAAGAAGCCGTAGATAACCTACCATGTCATGTCAGCGAGTTGCGTTGCGTTGCCACGGGTAGTCCAGTCTACACACAATGTCGTATGGAAAGAAAAGGGAGACGGATCCGTGCATTCCATAAGAAGGTGGAAACGCACAGGGTGATTTCCTCCTGTTGCCCTCCCGAATTTGGACCGGTCCCGAGTCCCGGTATATACAGACAAGGTCGTATAGAAGAAGAAAAAGGGAGAGGATCTGTAGATTGAATAAAAACGTTGGAACGCCTAGCATGATTTCCCGTCCCCGTCCCAAGTCTGCACACGTCTCAAGTCCAGCAGTCCTTTTCACACAAAGTACATGACAATTCATATATACGCGCAGTCCATGCCATGCCATGCCGGAATCCATGCTCCAAGTCCCACCTCCACGTCCCACGCTCACGTTGCACATCCAACAAGCCAAAGCGAGACAAGAGACGCAATACACTGGTCCTCAACTCAACCGTCTGTCCTTGCCGCAGCACCCGCCCCTTTTCAATCCATTCCCACTCCATCCCGTCGCAGTACACTACATTTTCCTTCAACCCACCCCCCTTCCGCTTCAAAGCTCACCCCGCACGCACAAGCTCACAAGCTCAAGCGATCCAAACTCAACCCATCATTGCTCCTCACCCTCCTCACGACGCCCAGCCTGAAAAACCGCTCCTCGCCCGCGGCCGTCCCCCCCCCGATATACCACCTCTCGGCGCCGATGACATCCCGAAAGCCCTCGCTGCTGCTGTCGCTGCCGCGCCGCCGCCCCGCCGCCGCCGCGGCGCCAGAAGCAGGAATGGGAATGCCCGCTGCCGTCGACGCCGCCGTCCCCACCCCTCCTGCGGCGCCACCCCCCCGCGGGGAGTGAATGGCGACGCTCGTCGGCGACGACCGCGAACTCGTCTGGGGGGCGGGTGTTGCGGCGGCGGCTGCGCTGGCGGTAGACGGCGGGGGGGAGGCGGCGGCGGCGGTAGTACTGGATTGATGCTTGTTCGGTTGCGGGCCGGGGGTCTGCAGGGCGGGGCCTTGGTGGCGGAAGGCGGAGAGGAAGGAGGAGAGGAAGTAGGATCTTTGGTAGGGCATGTTTTCTTCTTCTTTTTCTTCTTTTTCTTCCTCTTTTTCTTCTTTTCCTTCTTCTCTTTCTTCTTCTTCTTCTTCTTCTTCTTCTTCTTACTCTGTTACTTTTGTTGTTTTATTCTCGCCCCCGTTTTCGCCCTCGTGCTCGGCTTCGAGGGTTTTTTTTTTTTTTCCCCGGTACGGAGTGCTATGTTCTTGGAGCGAGCTGTAATCGAAAAACCGGGCTATGACGTGAAGCCGATGACCGTTTCTTCGTCTCTCCCCGCGCGCTTGGACGAAGAAGCAGGTCGGGGTTGGCACGACGCCCAAGGCGAAAGAAACCCCGGTAAGCGACGCGACGTGAGGTGAATTGAGTCGCAACGTCTGGTTCCGCTACCGGCCCGGCCCGGCCGGCAGGTAAGATGGATGGGCGGATGATGGATGCGAGCTCTATCGCTGTGTGTCCAGACGAGGCCGCGGCAAGGACATCAGCCGGTGCAGCGGCTTTGCGCAGAGAGGAGTGCCGGGCTGGCCGTCACGAGACGGACGGGAGAGGATGAATGTGTGTCGCGCGGTGTGCTTGTTCGTTCCCTCGAGGCGTCGCCAGCGATCAATATTGCGTTTTTCGACCAACACGCTGGCGGTGGGTAGGCAGGTATGTATGTGTGTGCATGCATGTTCGTTCCGAACCACGGATGCCTCTGCTTCGACTTGATGACATGGATGGGTGCGTGGTCGGTCGGCAAAAGCCGGGGCCAGCGTTGAGCAATGTGGATGACGGGGTCGGGCAAGAATTGCCTGCAACGTGACTGGCCAGTCCGGTGTCCACCTGGCCCCGACGGACTGTAGAGTATCGGGGAGTAAGTTGGTCCTCTATGGCTGGCTATGCTAGGATTATGGAGCTATATAGTGCATGTCACGTGATTGTGACACGGACCCCCCAATGGCGGCATCACGGTAGGTTCCATTCCGCTCCGCTGACGTACGTCGCAAACAGCCGGCCCTTTCTCGCGGCGGGAACAGCTCGGGCGGATCACGGGAAGCAGCATCGGATGATCCTGACTGCCACCCACGAACTGTACCTCGGCCGGCCTCGTCGACAGGTTGCATGCACGTCCGCACCACCCTTCGTCCACACCCTTGGAAGAAGCTTGAACAGTCCCAGGTGGGTGATTTCCATGTACAGAAACACTACACATGTACCTGCCTCGGTCCCTGGGCACCAACCGTCACAATCGTCCTCGAGCATGATGTGTAATGTACGACTATTCCCACCCATGCGATTCCCAGACTCACTCTGTACGGCACCAGATCCATCTTGATCTATATATTTAAGAAAGAAAGAAAGAAAGCAGTATGCTTGTCATCGTCTTTGCCATCGTCATGACTCATAAGCGTGCTCGGATCCCGTTCAACCCGCTTGATGCAATGCCGTTCACCATACAGCGATATAATAAAAGAACAGAGAGAGAAATAAAAAAGGAAAAAGAAATAAAAAGAAAAAGAAGAAGAAGAAGAAAAAAAAGAAAAGAAAAGAAAAGAAAAGAAGAAAGAAAGAAGAAAGAGAAAAGAAAGAAGAGAAAAAGAGAAGAAAAAAAATTAAAGAGGAGAAAAAAAAAGAGAAAAGAAAAAAGAAGAGAAAAGAAAAAAGAAAAGAAAAGAAAAGAAAAGAAAAGAAAAGAAAAGAAGAAAAGAAGAAGAAAAAAAGAAGAAGAAAGGAAAAGAAGAAGAAAGGAAAAGAAAAAGAAAGGAAAAGAAAAAGAAAGGAAAAGAAAAAGAACACGTACATGTATGCCTATGCCAAGGCCAAGGCCCGGGTAGGACACGCGCGTGCCCAGCATAACGCCATACTCGCTTGCATGAAACCGAACCCATATCAAAACAGCACCAATAAACAGGGCAAAAAGACAAGGGGGAAGAAAAGGACAAAGAAGAAAAAACACAAATCAAGCCTCCCGTCTCTTCCCTGCATCATACCAACCCACGCCCCCTCGTCCGATGCCCCTCTCCCCCCATAACTTCGTCGCCAAGAAAGACGAGAAGAGAAGAGACAAAATCGAGCCTCTCGTCTCTTCCCTGCATCATACCAACCCACGCCCCCTCATCCGATGCCCTCTCCTCCAATAGCTTCGTCGCCGCGTCCGCCCCCCCGCCAAAAGATACTATCTAGGCGACCGAAGCGGACGATGCAGCGCCTCATCCCCCTCCTTGACCAGCCCCACCCGCTCCTCCTCACTCGGGCCCGACAACCGTCGAAAGACGCGGGTAAAGGAAAACTGCCGGCGAGTCGAGTACGGCGGCGACGGGGGGACAATGCTCTGAGCAGTCCCGCTCCCGCTCGCGCTCACGCCGCGATACTCCGTCTCCGTGTCTTGGACATTCCCGACGGGCTCGTGCTTGGGCCCATCCTCGACGCTAGCTTCGTCCCCCCCCTGTTTTTGCTTGGAAACCCTGATGCGGCTCAGGGGAAACGATCGCAAGGGGCTACGCGACTTGCCGGCCGGATACTCGTCTTCGTACGTCGGCAAGGTACTGCTGGTGCGCGGGCGTCCGCGGATGGTGCCGGCGAGGCTCGAGAACAGGGTGCTGCGGTCCGCCTCTGCCTCCTGGCGCTCCTCCTGTGTCGGAAAGCGCGACATGCCCAGCGGAGGATGCGGGCTCGTAGGAGTCCTCACGACAGCCCGGATCGATGCCGTCGGCGGCGGCGGCGACGTGTCCGCTCGTTCTCGCAACCCGGCAGCCAGGGTTCTCCGCCGCCGCAGCCCGTCCCATTCGTACAGCGAGGCGCCGTCTTCGCTGATGGGCGCCATGCTTTCCGCCATCTTCTCCTCACGCAGCCTCTTCAACTCTTCGGCCTCCATTCGCAGACGAGCCTTGGAGATGCGTCGCATGATCGCGGCTGTCCCACGAATGGCATCGGCTTTCGGCTCCGACTCTGGCTGTTCCTGCTCGGCAATGGTTTGAATCTGGTCGAGGTCCCCGTTAAAGACGGCCACGTCAGGGACATCCTTGGCCGACTTTGACAACTGCAGCAAAATGACGCCAGAACAGATTGTGAGAAAGCCCAGGATGACGGTCGCAATCTGGCTAGGCGTTCCCTTGAACCCTCGGAACAGAATGCTCGACGTGATGATGGTTGTGCTCGTAAAGTAAACATAGTATGTGGGCGTGACGAGGGCTGCGTTGAAGATGTTGAGCGCTTTCTGTTTTGCCAACGGAAATAAAACAGAGGAATTTGGTCAGCGACTGGCGGGCGCCCACGGGTTCAAGGGCGGTGGGGGAAGATGAGGAAGAAAGAAAAAGAAAAAGAAAAAGAAAAGGAAAAGGAAAAGGAAAAGGACGAAGCTGGTCTCACATTCAAATAGATGATTTCCGTCAACAGAGTGCAAATGACAAAGACAAGCAGGACCCATAGAAACCAGTGCTTATACTCGGCTTGTCCACCCGCCCAGGCTGTAATGGCAGCACCGAGACCTTGTGTCGACACGACACTAAGTCCGCCGATCCAGCTACAGATGGAAATATAGACCAGCATGTTCCTGTTGCCCCATCTGGGCCCGGCATACAGTGCCGTCGCGACGCACCCAACAATGATGACACCCGTGTAGGACAGGAAGCCAGGTGTGACAAACCTGCTTCGCATGTCCTCAATGTTGGCAACTGAAGATTCCTGCGGTCCGTTTAGGGCTATGACGATGGAGCCAACAATACACAAAAAGCACGCGACCATGCCCACCATGCTCAACCGCTCTTTGAGAAAAATGGCGGACAGGACTGCAGTGATGACCACGGACAAGGCGCCCAGAGGCGTGACTAGGATGGCATCCGTGAAGGCGTATGCGACAAAGTTGAGGATCTCGCCGATGATCATGAGCGTCATGCCCCCCCACCAAAAGGCGTTCTTGAGGTAGCCGTAGCCCTCGCCAGCCACCTCATTGTACTTTTCGTTTGCTCGCAGCAGACCGACCTTCTTGAGAACGAAAGACGTGCCGATGAAGAGCCCAGACGCCACGGCCAGACCAATCCCGATGCCCTTGTAGTAGTCAGGCCGACTGGCCCCAGTCGCCGCGACACCACTCCTTGAATCGAGCGGCAAATGAGCTTGCATGACGGTCTGATCGATCACCAAGCGTATATTACGACATTGGTGCAGGACTTGTGTTGTATAGCGCTCTGCTTGGATGGGGACCGCCGTGTGTGTCGTTGGACCAGTCGGCAGACTCGCCGGCTTTTGCGGTTTCGTGGGGTCGGTCGGGTGGGTTCGGAAGAATGCCGAGACGAGAGAAAAGCTTCCCAGCGGAGACGCTTATTTATGGGAGACCAACGTGCGGGCTCAGGCGCGAGGAACGATTGTCACGGTCTGCTAAGCGCCTGGTCCGAGGTCGAGCGGGAGAGAGTGCCGAGAATTGGCAGAGACGGGACAACAATGACGAACTTGGCCAAGGCAGAAACAAAGAAGCATGACAGGAGTTTCAAAAACAACGAAACGAGACAGCGCAAAAATCACGGCCGCCGCGCGGTCGACGACAATGCGGTTCTGGGAAAATGGTCTTCAGTCGTCATGTACCATGACAGCAAGATGGAAGTTTAGTCCGAGGGGAAGACCTCGGCGTTGAATCTGGGCCGTTGAAACTCGAGAACGGACGGGCGCCCTGAACCCCAACGCGGGTGGCGGCCCAGGCGACGGTTGCAATGGTCAAGGCCCTTCTTCGGCACGCGCTTTTTCCGGGTCCGATGCCAACGGCGGGGCACGATTTCCTCCTCTGTTCCTCCTCTGTTCTTCCTCTGTTCCTCCTTTGTTTTTTCCTTTATTCCTCCTTTATTTTTCCTTTGTTCCTCCTTTGTTCCTCTTTTATTCCTCCTTTATTCCTCCTCTGTTCCTCCTCTGTTCCTCCTCTGTTCCTCCTCTGTTCCTCCTCTGTTCCTCCTCTGTTCCTCCTCTGTGTGCGCCCCCTTGACAAGACACGCTCGACGCTGCGGGCCCGGGGAACACAACATCTCCGAGGTACCCAACGCCGACAACGACACCCGCATCCGCGGCTTCCATCATTTAACATGGACAAGGTCCAGAAAGCCGAGTGGACGAACGCCTTTGCCCCGCTGCCACGGGACACTGAACCTCCGTGAGGGAGTTGATGCGCTAGAGCAGGTAGCTACGTTCACCTGTGCAGAACAACGAGACAGAGGTTTATGCAGAGACGCAAAACACAAGCGAACTTTTGCGCAAGACGACTGGGCATGGACAGAGGGCGACAAAGCTTCCGCCCATGGCACAAGAGGGGCCATCCTGCATGTCTAAAAAACACACCTTTCAAGCTAGCATGTTGTCCAATAAATACATGACGGTTTTTCTACATAAAAATACCTCTACCTGCCCATCATCTCGCTCTTGATTCTCGTAATGGTGCCCGCTCCCCCATACACCATCCCCGTATACATCATCGCGACGCTCGCCCCCGCATTAAGCACCCTAAGCGCCTGCTCGCCATTGGTGATCCCCCCGGTGGCAAAGAGCACCTTCTGCGACGAGTCCGGCAGCACATCCAGCAGCCTGCGATACCGCCCAACGAGGTTAAGCGTGCGGTCGAACATGGCCGGGCCCGAGTATCCGCCCGTCTCCATCAAGGCCTTGTGCTCCCTGGCCGTGAGCTTGACCCCGTCCGGGACGAGACCCGTGCGCTTCTTGGTGGTGTTCCCCACGATGATGCCGTCGACGCCGCTCCGCCGCACGGCCTCGACAATGCCCTGCAGCTGCGCGTCCTCGTCCTCGTCGGGCGACACCTTGACCATGATCCGGGGGCGGGTCTTGCGGTCCGTCCTGGCGGCCTCTTGGACGACGGCGGAGAGGAGCCGCGCCAGTGGCTCCGTCGCTTGCAGGTCGCGCAGGCCGGGCGTGTTGGGGCTGCTGACGTTGACGACGAGGATGTCGGCGTAGGGGGCCAGCCGCGACACGCAGTAGACGTAGTCGTTTGCGACGGCCTTTTCGTCCCGCTCGTCCGTCTCCTTGTTCTTGGCGATCTGCACGGCGAGCAACCTGCCTGCTTGGAGGCTGCCGGGGGGGACGCCGGCCGCCCCGTCGAGCACCTCCTGCGATGTCACGCCCAGCGAGTGCGCGAAGCGGCCGAGTCTCTCCCGCAGCCGTCGGGCCACGTCATCGGCGCCCTTGGAGTTGAGCCCGTAGCGGTTCACCATGCCATCCGTCGCGGGGACGCGAAAGACGCGCGGTCGCGGGTTGCCAGATTGCGGGAGGGGCGTGATGCCGCCGATCTCGACTACGCCAGCGCCTAGGCCGAAGAGTGCGTCGGCGATCTCGCCGTCCTTGTCCAGGCCTGCCGAGATGCCGATTGGGTTGCTCAGTTGCGTGCCGAAGACGGTCGTCGACAGCTCGGGTGCTTGTAGGGAGCGTCCCCTCTCGCGGGGCGCCAGCCCAAGCTCGTGCAGCGTCTTCAGCGCCCTCGTGCCCGCGTGGTGGGCGTCTTCGGCGTCGGGGAACACGGCTCGGAGCAGCCGCGGCACGATGTAGCGGTGGACAAAGGCTCGCGTGTCCGTCGTGTATAGGTAGGCTGCGTAGGCGGTCGCGGCGAGGGCGCTGCCGTATAAGAGTGCCTTTGCGCGGCTGACCTGGACCGATGCCGCATTTGTCGACGTGGATGCTTGTCGTCGTTGTGTGGTGTTGGCCAAGGTCGGACGGGGCGGTGCGACCCGCAGGCTGGCGAGGCCGCGGGACGCAAGACGGGAGCCGAGAACAGGGGAGGACATTTGTCTGGCTGGATTGAAGGGGCTCGAGGCCGTGCGAGCCCTCTCAATCAAGCTTGTGGTTGTCGGGACGAGCGCGGTGTTGGACTGGAGATTCGCGATGTTTGTTAGGTGGTGGGGAGTTGTGTGCTTGGGGGGTCAAGAAAATGGGCCAGGAACGGTTGACTGCGTTCTAGGGAAAATCAAGGCTACGCCAAGGGTATTGAACCTTGAAAAGAATTGAGCTGCGACAAGGCATCTGGGTAGAACGAGAGGTTAGAGACGCCTAGTTGGATGACTCTTGGTAGGAAGACAAGATCTGTCGTGGTTGTACTGTTTGTCAGATGAGGTTTGTCATGATGGGTCACGTTTTTAGACGGGATAGAATCAGAATAAGAATCAGAATAAAAGTCAATCTGTCCTAGGCCGTACAAGGAATGAGTAGCCACTGTGTTGTCTCAGTGCTTAATAAAGGTTCCACGTGACAGCGTGTTGCTCCATGCTCACCTCAGGCGCCACTTTCGCATCAACGCGGGGCATGCCATTAGCAGCCAATGTCAATACAGCCAGCCATACATTCGCCACCCGTCTTCACAGTTTCACCGTTTCACCGTTCATCATCCAAGGTTCCGACGTCGGCAAGGCACCATCATCCTGATCAATCTGGGCTGTCCCCTTACCAGCCAGACGTCGTCAGGATGCTCCCCTTGTTCGCCTTGAAATGGATTTTCACGAAATACTGGATAACGAGAGCAATTACGGATCCGACTTTTCACCAGAAGACGAGCAGCTTCTGATTCAGCTTGTTTCAGGGACAAGCCCGTCGCGTCTTTCCACTGCCATCGTTGATGTCCCTGCGTCGCCAAGCAGTGATGTTGCACGTTTGAGCCACAATGGAAGCTCGGATTTCTCGCCCAAAGATGTCCTTGACCGCTTGCAGATTCCCCAAGCTGTTCCTTTCGACGCAGCGTACCGTCGTCCGGACCCCGTCGTTGATGTGTCGCTTGATACCGACGTCTTATATCCCGATTGTACGTATGAGCGACCCTCTTCTCACCTCCTCTCACTGTCTGTGATTGCCTTGTCTTTGATTGTTCGCGCTGACTGACCCCCAAGCGATTAGTGAGTCGCGCTTTGACAGAGATCGAAAACCTCGGAAAAAGTGTTGCAGTCGACAAAACTCAGAATGTCAAGTCTGAGATCTGCGAAGATGATCTTTCTCCGTTACAGAGGTTCCGTTCATTCCCGAACCGGCCACTGGCCGTCTCGGATCTTACGGCTGGTGCTTGGTGCGAACTGCAATATTGGTACACGCTGACAAAGCTTCCTGGAGGCCGGCGCACAAGGACGGCAGCTATGAAAGGGGGCTCTAAAATTCACAAAAAACTCGAAGATGAAGTACACACTAAAGTTGAGATCCATGTGCTCACAAGAGAGGATGGCTTTGCATTGAGGTTGTGGAATTTCATTCATGGTCTGCGGACCCTGCGCGAGACTGGCCTCACACGGGAGCTCGAAGTTTGGGGAGTCGTCGAAGGGAATTTTGTCAACGGCGTGATAGATTCTGTCAGCCATGAGAATCCGAATCCAGACTTCGAACAAGATCTTGTGGGGCAAACCCAACGCGACCCGAAGCAAAAGTCGCTGACCGATTTCTTTGCGCCGGACTCCAAGTCTACCCTAAAAACCGAATCCCGCAAGGTATACTTGGCCGACGTGAAAACAAGGGGGTCGTTGGCCCCAATCACAAAGCCATTGCTCCGGCCAGCCAAAATTCAGCTCATGCTCTATCATCGTTTCCTTTCGCAGATTGCTGCCGGGAAGCTAGATTTTCTCAGACTGTTTCGCCGATATGGACTTGACGCATTCGCTACCTTCTCCGATGGTTTCATTGCCCAAGTAGGAGGTCTTCATTATGAAATGTTTGACGACGACTCGATGAGTGGTTCACATGAAGACGGCGAATCCGACGGCGGGCAAGGTACAGTCACGGAAGACCCGACTAGTCCTGAAGAGCTCAAGTATCACACTCTCCGAGAGCTGGCATCCTTAGTCAAAGAGGAGGTTCAAAAATCATTTCCAAAGGGCGAGGCTTCGATGGGTCAGATGCTTCGCGTCGAGTACGTGCACAGAGATGATGGCAGAGAGCTCGATACACACGATTTTCCATTCTCCGGCCCGGTTTTGGACGGATATTTGAAAGGATACATGAAATGGTGGCAAGGCAAACGCAAGGCCGTGGGCGTAGACATTGAAGAAGCGTTTAAATGCAGAGCCTGTGAATTTGCAGAGGAATGCTCATGGAGGAACACCATAGTTGAGGAACGGATGCAAAAGGCGCGAGAAACAGTGTTGGCACGCCGGAAAAAGACCGGAGCTCGGGTATCATAGAAAATGGTTGTTGTTTCACATGCCGAGACTTTGTCGCGTATCGCTACAGCTTGTAGTATATTGTGGTATTTGAGCTACAGACGCCGCAGATGTAGAGGTTCAAATTCTAGTTTGGGTATACGGAGTACGGCTTGGTCTTGGTTATCAGTTTTGATTGAAAACATGGATGCCAGAGTGAGAAATACCCGACCGAAACGCGATCAAATGCTACCTGCAAGGTTGTCGTCGCTGGCCATTGGATGTCCGGACAGTCGGCTCCGCTGCTTGGCCAGAGCTCCAGCCTCCCAGCCTCGATGCCCCCTCCACTCGCCCGCCCGTTTGTCATCATCGATGCGATGTGGCCACTGCCTCTTCAACGGCAAGAGTGATTTTATTAACGGTTCCTTAGCACCTGCTTCCAGCACTGCAGATCGAGCAACACATCCCAAAATCCTTCGCCTTCAGAACGATTTAGCTTTTCAAAGTCAAGAAGCTGATACACCCGATTCGTTTTCCACGATTCGTTTTCCACATTGTCCCGTTTTCGTGGTTCAAGATTCCGCCCCCAACTAGCTCAGACGTGTTGGGGAAGCGGAAGCTCTCCAACGGGGAGTCTCAGCCAAACATCAAGCGGACGATGGCTGTAGGTTTTATCCGAAACTCTCCTTGTCGATGGCGTTGGACTGGGCACATTTCAAGTGCCGGCTGTGCCGACGCCTCGATCCAAGTAACGGCGCACGTCAAGGCGTCTGTCACTTCACTTCATTTTGCTAATAAGGAATACTCAATAGATTACGAAGTTGCCAGAGGTCGACCCCACGACAAAAATGCAGGTAGATGAACCTGCCGTTGGCCAGGGCGAGATAGATGAATCCCTTTACAGCCGACAACTTTACGTTCTGGGCCACGAGGCCATGAAGCGCATGGGAGCTTCCAACGTTCTTGTTGTTGGTCTGAAGGGTCTTGGCGTCGAAATCGCCAAAAATATCGCCCTGGCTGGCGTAAAGAGCTTGACGCTCTACGATCCCGCACCGGTCGAGATTGCCGATTTGTCTGCACAATTTTTCCTGACTCCCGAGGATGTTGGCAAACCGAGACATGATGCCACAACTCCACGAGTGGCCGAATTGAATGCCTATACCCCAGTCAAGATTCACAAAGCCTCAAGGTAAATTGATACCCCTGGCCTGTCGCCAATACATCATCCTTGTAAGAATAACACAGCAGCAGGCTCGATGGCGACTTATCGCAATTCGATAAATACCAGGTAGTCGTTCTTACCAATACTCCGCTCCAATCTCAAAAGGCCATCGGTGATTACTGCCGCTCCAAGGGCATATATGTGGTGGTTACGGATACATTTGGTCTGTTCGGATCCATCTTTTGCGATTTTGGTGACAAGTTCAGCGTCGTCGACCCGACTGGAGAAACCCCTCTGAGTGGTATCGTGGCTGGAATCGATGAAGAGGGTCTCGTCTCCGCGTTGGATGAAACCAGGCACGGGTTGGAAGATGGTGACCATGTGACCTTCTCCGAGATCGAGGGCATGGAAGGGCTGAACGGATGCGAGCCTCGCAAAATCACAGTCAAGGGACCCTACACCTTCTCCATTGGTGACGTGTCTGGTCTTGGGCAATATCAGCGAGGCGGCATGTACCAGCAAGTCAAGATGCCAAAGACTATCAGCTTCAAGACCTTCACTGCTGCCCTGAAGGAGCCAGAGTTTGTCATGTCAGATTTTGCCAAGTTTGATCGTCCCCAACAATTGCATCTTGGTTTTCAGGCTCTTCAAGCTTTTCAGATTCTCAAAGGGCGTCTGCCATACCCTATGGACGATGACGATGCCGCTGTTGTTCTTGGTGCTGCAAAGAAATTTGCTGCCGAGGAACAGCTCCAGATTGAGTTTGATGAGAAGCTGCTCAAGGAACTCAGTTATCAAGCTCGTGGTGACTTGAGCCCGATGGCCGCCTTCTTCGGTGGCATTGCGGCTCAAGAGGTTCTCAAGGCTGTTTCTGGCAAGTTTCAGCCTATTAACCAGTGGATGTACTTTGACTCCCTTGAGTCACTCCCGACGTCAACCAAGAGAAGTCCCGACCTTTGCAAAGCCCTTGGGAGCCGGTATGACGGCCAGATTGCCGTCTTTGGAACCGAGTATCAGAAAAAGATTGCCAACCTCAGACAATTTTTGGTCGGTGCAGGTGCCATTGGCTGCGAAATGTTGAAGAACTGGGCAATGATGGGTCTAGGCGCTGGGCCGAAGGGCAAAATCTTTGTCACGGACATGGACTCTATCGAAAAGAGCAATTTGAACCGGCAGTTCTTGTTCCGTGCCGATGATGTCGGTAATATGAAGAGCGACTGCGCTGCCAAGGCCGTGCAGCGGATGAACCCTGATTTGGTTGGCCACATTCAAACCTTCAAAGACCGTGTTGGTGCAGACACGGAGAACATCTTCAATGAGGACTTTTGGCAGAGCTTGAATGGTGTCACGAACGCCCTGGACAATGTTGAAGCGCGAACATATGTTGACCGGCGTTGCGTCTTCTTCCACAAGCCTCTCCTTGAAAGTGGTACTCTTGGCACCAAGGGAAACACGCAAGTTGTGTTGCCGCACCTGACCGAATCCTATTCGTCTTCGCAAGACCCGCCTGAGAAGGAATTCCCCATGTGTACGATCCGGAGTTTTCCCAACAGGATTGAGCACACGATTGCTTGGGCCAAGGACTACATGTTTGAGAAATGCTTTGTCAAGGCGCCCCAAACTGTGAACCTGTATTTGACGCAGCCCAACTTCGTGGAGACGACGCTCAAGCAAGGCGGAAACCAGAAAGAGACGCTGGAGACGATTCGCGATTATCTCACAACCGAGCGACCTCGCACATTTGAGGACTGCATTGCATGGGCGAGAATGCAATTCGAAACCGAGTTCACGAACAAGATTCAGCAGCTGTTGTACAACTTTCCCAAAGATTCCACAACGTCGAGCGGCACGCCATTTTGGTCAGGCCCCAAACGTGCTCCTGACGCCTTGAAGTTTGACATTAACAACCCGACACACTTTGGTTTCGTTGCTGCTGCTGCCAACCTCCACGCGTTCAACTTTGATATCAAGAGTCCAGGGAATGACAGGTCTATCTACGAGCGTGAGCTCGAAAACATTATTGTTCCCGACTTTACCCCGGACGCCAATGTTAAGATTCAGGCCGACGACAAGGAACCTGTACGTTTGACCATGATGACGCGCTAGTATATGCCATTGAGATCTAACATGAATATTCAAGGACCCAAATGCAGGAAGAAATGATGACGAAGATGAGCTTGATAAGATTATGGCGAGCATCCCGGCGCCGAGTACGCTTTCTGGTTTCCAATTACAGCCTGTTGATTTTGAGAAGGACGATGACTCCAACCACCACATTGATTTCATTACGGCGTGCAGCAATCTACGTGCTGAGAACTACAAGATTGAATCGGCTGACCGGCACAAGACCAAATTCATTGCTGGCAAGATCATCCCGGCGATTGCCACGACGACGGCACTTGTCACTGGGCTGGTCGTTTTGGAGCTCTACAAGGTCATTGACGAGAAGAGGGACATTGAGCAGTACAAGAACGGATTCATCAATCTCGCGCTGCCGTTCTTTGGGTTCAGCGAACCTATTGCAAGCCCCAAGGTTGAGTACAAGGGCCCTCAAGGCAAGGTTGCGCTCGATAAGATTTGGGACAGATTTGAGGTTGTCGACATGACTCTTGAAGAGCTCCTGGACTACTTTAAGAACAAGGGCCTGACCATCATGATGTTGAGTTCGGGAGTCAGTTTGTTGTATGCCAGCTTCCACGCACCAGCCAAGATGAAGGAGCGGTTGGGCTGGAAGCTCAGCAAGCTTGTGGAAACTGTTTCTAAACAGCCTATCCCGGAGCACCAGAGGGAGGTGATTTTCGAAATGGTGGCTGAGGATCTGGATGAAGAGGACGTCGAGGTCCCGTACATCAAAGTCAAGGTGCGATGAGCAAATGAGAAGAGACGTTTTGCGGCGGTGGTGCGGTGGAATGACTGCATCTGAATTGGTCATGTATATAGTGGTGTCGACAATGGGGAGGTAACCGCTCGTCCAGATGCCGTCCAAAAGCGGAATTGCAACAAGGATGAAGGCGCGGCGAGAGTGCACACGAGCTGCGATGCTACCACATGGCGGCGTGAGCACTTTGCTTGTGCATCGTTTGTTTTACGTCAGCATTAGCCATGAGGTACTCTCGGCAGAGGTGTCGGTCCAGACGGCTGCCGGTGGCGTCGACAGGCTCGGCCCAATTGGTGAGGAGGAGCTGCTTGGTAATAACGTTGAGCAGCCGGAGCTAGAAGCTGTTGAGGATACAGGCATACAAGGCAAATATTGCACAGCACACCCATGGGGATGTGCATCCCCTTTTGACCCGTATGGTCAACTGGTCAATAGAAGCTACTTGCTGGAGCGAGCCAGCTGCGTGCGCGCAGCTCGGACGGAATGCGTCACCACATCAGCCAGCCCCACCCATCTGCGGACAAGTGATGAGTAAGGGTTCCGTGTAGATGCTCGTGCTCCCCACCTTTCATGTTTCGTGCTCCCCACCTTCCCACTACCTAGGTACACCTACCTTCCCACTACCTTCCCACTACATCTATCGCAGGTCTTGGCCAGTGCCGTCGGTCGCTCTCGCTGCATCATTTCACGACACGGCCCTCTCCATGAGAAGGGACCATCTAAACGTCTTTGGCACGCTGCGCAACACGCAATACACCGTTGGCACGACAGGGGCCCCTCCCTTGCAAGCCATCGTATCAGCAAAAGCTGCCGGGCACGAGCTGCACACGTCACGGCGTGGCCCTGCATCCGGATGGGGGTTTTGGGTCGGAAAGTCGCCAATCTGCAGGGTTCCTTCTTGTCTCGCTTGTCGTCGCCGGACGGTCGACAGCAATACACAATGGTGGGTGGGGCGGCCCGGCTGGTGCTCTGTTCCAACTTCTCCTCCACCATGTCTCATCTTCTGCCGAGCACTGACGTAAGGGACAAAAAAAAAAAAAATGTAGTCTGTTGTTGCAAGGGTGACGGATTGGGTTCATCCGGATGACAAGTCTGGCGAGTTTAAGCGCCAGGTGAGTTCGTTTCGGGAGTGGATTTCTAGGCAGGAGGGTGCCAGGTATCCTCCTGAGCGGGGGCGGTATCATTTATATGTCAGCTATGCGTGTCCGTGGGTAAGTTTTTGCTGATTTTCATTATGGGGAATGAAGAAAAGGGGAAAGGGGGAAGGTGGAAAGGGGAAGGGGAAGGTGGAAAGGGGGAAAGGGGGGAAGAGGGAAAGGGGGGAAGGGGGAAGAGGGGAAGAGGGAAAGAGAAAAAGAGAAAAAAAAGGAAAAGAAAGGAAAAGAAAGGAAAAGAAAGAAAAAGAGGAAAAGAAAGAAAAAGAAAAAGAGGAAAAGAGGTGTGGCTAACAATGTTAGGCCCATCGTACTCTCATCGCCAGAAAGCTCAAGGGCCTGGAGGACATCATCTCCTTCTCCGTCGTGCACTGGCGTCTTGGCCAGGGCGGCTGGCGCTTCGTCACCAAAGACGAGAACGAGCCCGGCGAGAATGTGCTTCCGGATGCGCTGGACGGTCACGAGAACTTTACGCACCTGCGCGATGTGTACTTTGAGACTGAAAAGGGCTTCGAGGGGCGGTTCACCGTCCCGGTGCTGTATGACAAGAAGACCAAGAGGATTGTGAGCAATGAGAGCTCGGAGATTCTGCGCATGCTCAACAGCGAGGTGCGTGTTTTCCTGCGTCTCTTCTCCATGAAGAAAAACTAGGGCGTCTTCGCCTGGCGTAACAACTAACGCCGCTCCCGCACCAGTTTGACGACCTCCTCAACGAGGAGCACCGCGCCGTGCAACTCTACCCCGAGTCTCTCCGCAGCCAGATTGAGGAGACCAACACGTGGACCTACGATCTCGTCAACAACGGCGTCTACAAATCCGGCTTCGCCACCACATCCGAAGCCTACGAGCGCAACGTCACCGCCCTCTTTGAAGCGCTCGACCGCGCGGAGAAGCACATGGCGGCGGTGCAAAGGGACGGCGGGCACTACTACTTCGGGAAGCACCTCACCGAGGCAGATATCAGGCTGTACGTGACGCTGGTGCGCTTCGACCCCGTCTACGTGCAGCATTTCAAGTGCAACATTCGCGATATCCGCTCTGGGTATCCGGCTTTGCACAGGTGGATGCGGAACTTGTACTGGAATCACGACGCGTTCAGGCAGACGACGCAGTTTGAGCACATCAAGTGGCATTATACGAGGAGCCATGCGCAGATTAACCCGCCTGCGATTACGCCCGTGGGACCGTTGCCGCACATTATGAAGATGGATGAGGAGGTTGCCGCTGTGACGGCGCTGCGCAAGTAAAGATTGGATTATCCACATGGTCAAGGGGTGGTTCGTGAATTCAAGGGTCGTCATGTAGCATGTGATGAGATGGTAACGGGTTCAAGATTGCTGAAACCGAAACAATGGTGTCATGGAATAAATAGGTGAGTGCTTCATGTTCATGTATCGGGACCGTTTGTGAATTTGTCAAGGCTTGTCATGTAGTGTATGATGAGATGGTATGGGGTTCGAGATTGTTCAAATCGAAACACACGTGGTGTGATGGAACAAGCAGTTGAGTGCTTATAGGAATCTACTAATACGTAAAAAATCACAAGCCCTCACACCGAGCGAGGAGCTCCAGCAAAGTGATGGTGGCTGTTGTTCCCCCCGGGCATGAATGCGTCGGATATCGGCCCGGGTTGGTTTCGTTACGAAAACGGGCCTGCTTTGCTGCCGCGTATAGCTACCAGACCGCTCAATGACGGATTATGCCCCCGGCCGATGAAGGATCAGTTTTTACATAAACCTCGGCGTGTTCGCGGCGCCCACTTGACCGGCAGCAGGTCTTGATGTATTCTCGCACCGTCGTCCGCGGACGACGGCAAGCCGGGCAGTGAGAGGGGGGCATGTGCCGCGACCCTTTTGCACAAGGTTTTGGAAACTGTTCACGTCGGATCGTCGATGGTGGATGTAGCCGCTGGTTCGGTAATCGCCAAGATGCTCTGCTCCTCGTCGCCGTATCTACCTAGATGTACGTGGTAGTATGTACGTATGTCTTGTACAGTGCATGGTGTGTTGATCAACAAGAGTGATGCTTACCTGGCCAACAAGTAACGTGACTGGATTGTTTGCTATCCGCAGGCAGAACCAGCGATCGCCGCACGTAGACCAAGATTTTGCCAAGAGGCGGCGACGTGAGCTGAGACAGGGTGCGATATGTACGTACTGTAGATCCGACAATGGTCGTGTTAGGTACCTAGGTAGCTTGACAGTGCGACTACTTATGGTTTCCAGAACAAAGCATCATCTGCAAAAGAGCCATTCTCCCTACCCTACAATCTCTACCCTACACTACAATCTCTACCCTATAATCTCGACCCTACAATCTCTACCCTACAATCTCTCTACCCTACAATCTCTACCCTATAATCTCTCTACCCTACAATCTCTACCCTACAATCTCGACCCTACCTAACCCTACTTTATTTTTTTCAACGCATCTTTACTTGTGGTGTTTTTTTTTTATTAGCCCGCTGTTGCCATTATAAATGTATACCTTTTGAAAATATGTAGTCATTGCAAAACTGTGTAGTTGAACCCGCCAGCTGGCAGCTGTAGCGCGTTCATCGTGGACCGGACTTTGTCCTGCCACTCACGAGTCACAAAGTCGTGCACGGGTCACGGGTCACGAGCCACTTCCGATTCAATCTGGCAGCTTCGCAATTCCTCCCACCGCCATCCCTCCTGAGAACCACCCACTTTACTCAAAGCAACATCTTTCTCCGTCCATCAACAGCTCGGTGCGAGTCCTCTACAGTGATAATCCCTCCTCACGGGCTGGCGCTTCTCATCTTCAACAGCGTTTCCCCCTCGTCTCGCAGCGTCTCTCCTCGCGCTTTGGCCCTGGCAGCTGCTCTCCAGCTTCCTCCTCCCTCGCTGTGGTCGGTCTCGGCTCCACCACGACGCACTATCGATTCGGCCTCGACAACATTCAACTGCCCGACGCAGCTCCCCTGCCCACCCCCCCTCTCCCTCCAGCCTCGCTGTCTTGTTGTACCCTCACCGCGCGTATCCTCCTCTTCCGTGCCTGACGCCAAAGTCCCTTGACTCCTGGCTCAATCAATCCTCGCAACGCACTGTTTCACTACCACAGTTTTACGCAGCAGCATCTATCAAGCTCTCGTGTTACCACATACCGTCTCCTCCCCCCTCCCCCCTCCCCCCTCTCCCCCAATTCATCCCTGGCGGCATACCGGTGGCCGTTCGTCAGATGGGCATCATATTCTACCCGCCCTGACATGGCCATTCGATATTCCGCAGACTTTCTGCTGCATTTGCGGCAGTCGCCGCTTTGCACCCGACCTGATAACCTCCCTCCGGCGGAGGAGTGGATGGGGTTCGTTTGTCTGCTCTGTCCCTTGGCCCCGTTGTCGGCATGACGATGTGTGCGCTAAGTCAATTCGATTTTTTTTCTAGTCCTCCTTCTGAACAAAGTCGACCGCAAAGTACAAAGACGGGCAACGAACGGTCGAGAACAAATGACCCGTCGCTACTTGATCAGACGAATCGACGGTCTCTTGACCGCCATGTTTCCCGCACTGCTACAAGTCGGTGAACCCATTACTGAGTTTGCGTGCTATACTATTTTATTGGATTACTGACGTTGAAGGGGCGTAAAACCTCTCTTGAAGATCCAGAAGATATCGTCTTTGGCCCGCCCCGCATGGCGTTTTCGTCCGCTCGGGGCAACAAAGTAGTCGAAAATGAAAAGGCCTTGCGAGATGGCGATTCCCATGGTCGTGTAGGCATACGAAGTCGTAAGGACACCGAAGGCGATCGTTTCCGCGAAGGTCGCTCCAATCCATTGCGGCGCCGCGGTGATGGCGAGCAAGACGGTGATGGATGGAATACGGTCAAGCCGCGGAAAAGTTTTGGTGCCGAAGGTGCTGAGCGCTTCCATGGCAAGATGGGTGGCAACTTTCGCGATGACAAGAGGCCCATGAGAGATGGTAACAAAGACGAACGTGAACATGCGCGGGAAAAGCCAGGACGGGCGTTTGACACCTTGAGCCGCGATCGCGATGTGCCCGATGCCGAGGCGCGGCCTCGGAACGGTCTTGGTCGAAACAAGGGTGATAACTGGCGAGCGACAGATGCTGGCGAAGGGCCTACGCCCGAGAAGAGAGATCGTGATCGAACAAAGAGCTGGCGGGACAGAGACCGTGAGGCTGCGGAACCGCATTCTGATGACCGCAATGCTGGCAGGACAAGTGATCGTCGTTGGGGTCGAGAACGTGACCAGCGCCAGGAGCGTGAGCCCGAATGGCTTGATGAGCCGGCAGAAGTGCGTGAAGCCCACACGCAACAGGATTTCCAAAAATGGATGGAGCAGATGAAGAAGGCCAAGAAGGCATCATCTCCAACATCGATTTCGAACCCGACGGCCGCGGCGGCGCCGGCGGAGCCGGCTGCAGAAGCGGCGAAGCCATCATTACCTACTTCGGCGTCTGTGGAAGCCGGCCCGGACAAGTTCTTTCTTGCCTTTCGAGGAGCTTCTGCGACACCGGATGTCACCACGCCGGGAGAATCAAAAGACTGGGCTGCAAAGGCCAAGACCAGTGGCAAATCTTCACGATTCACATCATTCTTTTCTCAGCCCCAAGGAGATTCCAAGCCGCGAACTGAAGCGTCGACTCCGCTCACCGGGGCGGCAGCGTTGAACGGGCCGTCGGGCGCAGCCGCTGGTCCGGCTGCTGTTCCCCCCGGGCTTGGGGCACTCTTTGGAGCGAGCGCGGCTGCCGGAGAAGGTGGTGTGGCCGGTGGTGTAGCCGGTGGTGCATTGGGGGGGGCGCCCCCCGAGGAGGAACGACAGGCATTCAAGCAACTGCTTGCCAAGCTACAAAAGGCATCCATGAGTGCCACTCCTCCTGGCCCATCCCCATTCCCGGCCCCTTCACCCGGGCATGCGCCGGAGATGACGAAGAGGAAGAATAGCACCGTGGGCTCTCCTGGCCCATTGCAGCCATACGGTGCCCTTGGGGATGGTCCTCTCGGCGGTCCGCCGCCGCAACAAACCCAGCAGCAACACCACCAAGAAATTCTCGCCCCTCGACCTCAGCAACAGACTGCTCGACCGGAGCAGCTGCTTCAGGACCTTGTCGGACACCATCAGCGCGTGTCTAGCCAGGGGTCTACGACACGGCCAGAGTCCCACTCGGCTCGCAACAACAGCAATACCGAGTTTCTGATGAACTTGATGAGGATGGCGCCAGATGGTCAAGGCGGTGACCACGGCCGGGTTTCTTCACAGCCGCAACTTGTGCCGACAATTCAAAAGCACTCGGCCATGGCGACTTTTAACGACCGAGAGCAGCAAGATTTTGGCGGCCGAGAGAACCGCAGCATCATGATCAACAACAACAACAACAACAACAACCACAAGATGCGGCCGCAGGCTCCACCTGGGTTTGCCATGGACGAGGCTTTTCACAGCGTGGAACGAGAGTCCCGCCAGAACCAGCAGCAGCCCACACAGATCCTGCAGCGACCTCCACCTCCTGGGCTGGAACAGATGGCGCCCAACTGGATGGCCGGTGGAGCGCGGATTCCGCCGCCTCCGCAGCAGAGAGGGCCGATGCTGCCACCGCCAGGGCTGGCCGGAGGACTGGGCGGTCCCAGCCGCAACATGGCGATGCCACCCATGTTCCCGCCCACCTTTGCTCCGGGCGGTATGCTGCCACCAGATGCCATGGGTGGAATGCCTCGGCGCAACATGCCTCCTCCACCACCGGGCTTCTTCAACGGGCCACCCCACGGGTTTCTGCCTCCCGGACTAGGCGGGTTCAACGGACCTCCTCCGGGACCCGAGGGGTTTGGCGGCCCGCCCTTTGAAGCGCGAGGCATACCGCCGTCTGCCGGCAACAATGGCAGGGGTGTTCAGTATGGACGGCCATGAAATGTAGTAGGGAAAGATGAATGAAGAAGAAGAAGAAGAAGAAGAAAAAAGTATTTTATGTGCAGAGGCAAAGATGCAGGCGTCGCGAAGCTGACGGGTTGTTGGTTGGTTGGTTGGGATGCAGGGTGGTTCAGCTTTAGATGGCATTGGTCATGCATGGCCTGTCTGTGTAATTAGACGTGTGGAGTCTCGTGCTGTGGTAGCGCGTCTGAAGCACCTTTTCCACGCAACAGATGATGATGATGATGATGATGATGTCTGTGTCGTGACTTTCTCTCTCTCTCTCTCTCTCCCTTTCTCTCTTCTAATTTGTTTTTGGAACCTCTTTTTCTCATTCTCTCACTGTCTTCTCCCCCTCTCTTAATCTCTCTATTATTACTCTTTCTCTCTCGTGGAATATCCCCCCCCCCCCGCCACAATGCCATGTTTCCTTTCCGCAACAAGACCTTTGTGGACGCCTTCTAGACTCTGCACGCGGGTACACAGACCCTTGAATATCGACGAGGACATGATGCGTACGTACATGGCACGCGGCAAGACACGCCCACGACACAAGGACTTGCCACGTCGCGCCGCTTCGACCCCAGTCGGCGGGCGGAACTATATCCCATTCACGCCACGCCACGTCGCGTCACGTCGCGTCACGTCACGTCACGTCACGTACATGCCCTATCGACTGCCGACTGCCAACCCGGTCGACCACCTGCCTGCTGCTGCTACTAGGTAGGTAGGTAGGTAGGCGAGCACATGCTTGCCCATGCACCACTCCCGGCCACCCAGCACTCACTCGCTCAGTCTTCCCAAGCTTGTTGGAAATCAGCATACACCATGGAAGAACATGAACTGACCGTGTTGCCTCCCGGAAAACCCCCCCCATGTACGGGGACGAAGCCGCCTGCCCCCGAGAGAACCCTATTTCTTCATGCCCAAAAAGTTTCGCCGCTTCTTCTCCTTGTGCAGCTTCCCGTCTCCCTTGTGCGGCGGATGCGGTGCCCCGTTGGAGATGGGTGACGGGCTGGGCGACGCGGGCGAGCCGAGATCCAGGTTGGACATGGACGCGACGGGCACAAGGGGCGGTGGTGGTGGTGGTGGTGGTGCGGCCGTTGTTGACGACGATGCTCCTGCCGTTCCTGGACCGGGTTTGACGCGTTGAGGGAGGCCTTGCTGTGGTGCGCATGCTGATGGTGATGATGACGAAGGTGGTGGTGGTGGTGGCGGCGGCGCCGGGCGTTCAAACAAGTGCGCCGGGGCTCGCGGCTTGGGCCGTTCCATGGGAATGTCGAGCTGACGCTTGTCGCGGCTCAGGTCGCCGACTTGCCGGACAAAGAGCTGCGGTGTGAGCATGTGGGACGTGGCGAGGACTACGTCGCGGCCCTTGTCGCGACTGATTTCGTAGCAGGCGCGGTTCTCGCTGTACGTGGCGCCGCCGGCCATGAAGACGATGATTCTTTGGCGCTTCTCGGGCGGCCGACGCCCCGCGGCAGCCCAGTTGGGCCGTCCGGCGCGGAGGGAGCCGCCTTGTGCGGCCAAGTAGTCTTCGTTGGGGTCCATGGGCGGCTTGACATGGGGGAACAGGGACTGGTCCAGCGTGCCCTTGGTCAGCGCGTCGAGCATGGACTGGAGGACGGGTTCGTAGCGGGAGAGGGCGTATTCCTCGCTCGCCGGCGCGCTTCTCGGGTCCTTGGGGAACATGGGCTGCGGCACCTGTCGGGGCTCCTTGAGCAAATGGCTTGTTTTGCCGCCCACGAGCTCGAGATTGGCAATGACCTCGCCGTCCAGCGGGGGCAGGGATGCGTGGAGAAGCAGCTTCTGAACGTCTTCCATGATGACACCGCCCCGGTACAGGATGTAAATGATGATGAGTCGGAGTCGATCCGACGACGAGACGGCGTCGTCGTCTAGGAGGCTGACCACGGTCTCCAGCACATTCTTGGGCCGCCTCGCGTCTTCGTCCAGGCCCGTCGACATGGCCTGCTCGATGGACGCCAGGTCAGGTAGCCTGTTGTGCTGGAACATGTTCATGCACTCCTGCGCCATGGTGAGATGCAGCGAATATGCCTCCTTCATCTCCTGGAACTGCGGCAGCCCGGCCAGCATTTCTCGGATCGCGTTGAGGCTCGTGGCGTCTGCGCCGTCGTTTGTAAAGTGTGGGTTCTCGTCTAGGAACTTTTGGAAGTCGCCCATGAGTTTGTCAATCGTGTCCTTCATGTGTCGAAATCGATTGTCGACCCAGATCTTGTCCCTGTCGCTCAGTTCCATATCCTTTTCTGTTTCATCCGCCATGCCCGCATTGATCTTGGTTCGATGTGTGACCTTGTCTGCGTCTTTGATGGGCAAGAGGTCGTGCGCCATGGCTTGGTACGTAAACTCGTGCAGCAAGGGCGCCATGAGATCCATTGACCGGTCCGTCACCACGAGCGTCGATTGCGGTCGATTCGACGGCGGTGGGAAGTTGGGGTTCCAATGCGCATAGCCATCCAGTTCCTCCTGCACAAACCTGGCCAGATGGGAGCAGAGCACCGCGGCCTCGTGGATCGCGTTCTTGGGTCGGAAATATCGAACTCTGGGATACTCGCCCAGGGTGATGCAAACGCCGGCAATCTATACATGCAAGTAAAA
Organism: Aciculosporium take MAFF-241224; assembly: GCA_000222935.2. Classification (NCBI taxonomy): domain Eukaryota; kingdom Fungi; phylum Ascomycota; class Sordariomycetes; order Hypocreales; family Clavicipitaceae; genus Aciculosporium; species Aciculosporium take. The sequence goes on along the minus strand of AFQZ01000167.1, from coordinate 1,507 downwards.
AAATGTCAATGACAAAACGGCAACGCATGAGATGCTCGGCCACGAACAAGACATACTCTTTGCGCCAGACTCTGCATGTGTCTCGGGATCAAATGGTTGCACGCCGGGTGGTAGAGTATGGGGAAGCTCCACGGGTCCTTGAAGGTGATGAGATGCGACTCTCGCGGATAAAAGTCGATGAATAAGGTTTTGGACGAGGCCCGCAGCTGCCTGATGCCTGGGAAGTCGTCGATCTTGCGGCGCAGGCCGGGATCCAACAGACCTGTCCACACCAGATAGCCCCGTCGGTACCGTCGCAGCTCGAAATCGGCAAGAAGACAGTCGACAATGTGCGGCTCGGGTGAGAGCAGATAGATGGCATCCATGCCAGGGTTCGGCTCTCTTCGCTCCTCGATTTGCTCGATGGCTGTCGTCAGGGGCAGGTCAGTTCTGGTGTCCACTTTCTCGGGTTGCTAGGCATGGTGCGGCAACTGACTGGCTATGTTATTGTTGAGCACTTCGTCCTCGGTAAGAACATTGTCGACAATCTTTTTGGACGTCTTGTCCACAAGGAGACACTTCCACTGCATCAAAACGTGTCAGAGTACGGTGGTTGGGTGTACATGGCAAACAAGGCCATGGAAGTCGAGCCATACGTCACCCTGGGTTATGTCCCGGATCTCCTGAAGAATGGCTGCGGGCGAGCTTGTCAGTCCTCGTGCTGGCGGTACCATGAAAGCGCTCATCACCTCTTTCGTACCATCATGCTGCTCCTGTAGCACGGAGAGACCCATGACGGGCGGTGCGAGGGCTCCGGGCTCCGGGCTCCTCGTTCTCTCTGCCGATACGTCAGTCTCGAGCGGGAGGGGGCCTTCTTTGGGTTTGATGGCCGGTGGCGGGAATTAAGCGTGAGGGAAGTGAACGTCTCGGTCGTCGAAAACGGAATGGCAAGACCAGAGAGCCGGTCTGCGGCCAAGTATGCAGAGCAGACGATGGGAATGTGAGGCTCGCAACGTTGAACGGCAGGTCATGCAGTGGCGGGGTTCTGAAAGCACGAGACGGGTAGTCGCCGCAGGATGTCGCCGCAGGATGTCGCCGCAGGATGTCGCCGCAGGATGTCGTCGCAGGATGTCGTCGCAGGATGTCGTCGCAGGAATGTGGCAGGAATGTGGCAGGATGGATGGGTCGGTCAGTCAACCCGTCAGCCAAATGGATCAAAACTCGATTGGGCCAAACGAATAATGTCCTCTGGAATCTGCGCGGCTCCGTACCGGGCAAGCTAATGGCGGCAAGTTCAAAGACGCCGACACGGGCAGAGGAATGAGAAGAGAATGGGAAAAGTCGGGAAAAGAATGGAGCTTGAGCATTCCCGATTGATGGCCACGAGCCGGTGACGAGCCCACACACAGAGGCACACAGGCACACAGGCTCGCAGGCTCACAGGCTGGCAGGCTCACAGGCTGGCTCACAGGCTGAGCTGGCTCACAGGCTCGCAGGCTCACCGGCTCACAGGCGCACAGGCTGGCGC